>JUDQ01000198.1:0-64669 GCA_000812075.1 Scedosporium aurantiacum
GTAATGGTAATGGTAATGGTAATGGTAATGGTAATGGTAATGGTAATGGTAATGGTAATGGGGGGATGTTTCGAGAGTGATGGTGACCCTGCGAGAAAGAGCTGGGTCAGTGTTCCTAGATTTATTGATTTGATCAGACGAAGGATTTGATCACTGTTGAGGCCTTCGGTTGATTTTTTTGATGTTTCAACATTGAAGTCTTCACCATCACTTCAGCTTCAGGGGCTTCGTCGCTATACCGAGATACATTAAACCCGAAGAAACGGCCCGGTCCCTCTCAGCTTCTACCCGCAATTGTGGAAGACGTCAGCCTTAAACCCACTAAAACATCAAATCAATTAATTGATCAACACTACTGAGCTACAGACCTACAGAGCTATAGAGCTACAGAGCTACAGACCTACAGACCTACAGAGTGTGCTTCTGGTCAACATGCTCAAGAATTGATCCCTGCAAAAGTATTTTTTTTTCTCCCACCACGTCGCGTTTTGCCATTTTTGTCTGGAATTAATCGTATTATTGATCGACTTCGTATTATTGACTTTTCCCATCTCGTCAGCTACTCCTGTTGCTACGGAGCTTGGCTTCATTCATCCCCCTTTTTTCACTACTTCATTCCAGATCTAACCAACTCCGCAAGATCTCCGTCTTCCGATCCTTTATCTCCCAAGTAAATAAAACAAATCTTTCCATTCCAATCCTCCAATCCTCCAATCCTCCCCAGCTCAAGTCTCGTACCACAAGAAAGCAGTTGAATCCTTCTCTTCCTTCCCCTTCCCTTGCCTCCCGCAATCAATGGCTGCATCCCGTCTACCCCCTTCCTAATAACGCTAGGACTCGCACCAAATCCGTGCGGGTGCCCACCGCACCATCAAGCTCTGGTCACATTCCATCGGCGTTAGAGCAAACAAGTTGAATACCTCCCCTTGCACCATGGAGAACGACCGTCAAGCTGCGCCGTCTCGGCCCAGCGCCATACCTCGCCTCTCCCGACTTCCCGTCCCCAGGACCGCCTCCCTCCGTCCTACCACTTCAAGAGAGAGCTTAAATGCACCGGAACCATCGATTCCTGCCCCCAGAATCCGCCCAGCCCCATCGAGGGAACGACTGAGCCTCGCTAGCTCCCCTACGACCTCTACTACCCGGCGGACGAATCCTCCCGCGAATAACCAACCCCAGCTGAGACAGGAGAGGTCGAGGCCCAACCTCCGCACGGCGACGTCCAATTCGCGATTGAATCAGCCACAGCCCGCGGCCAAAAAGCCCACCGAACCCGGGAAACGACAGAGCACGAGGGTTGCTAGTACCAGCTCTGCCGCTTCGACCCGACAGGCGGCAAGGGCCACCACTACTCCCGCTACTGGTACTGGCACCACCACGAAGAGATACAGCGCTGCCGCCCAGCCACGACGAACCGGCGACGGCTTAGTTTCAGCAGCGACTCTGTCCCGGCAAGATCGCACATCTGCTCCCTCTGCCAGACGGGTGAGCCGACCCGCTGCTACTTTCGATGATGTCCCCAAATTCGAGACACCTCCTCCCCGCAAGGCATCTCGCCCCTCTCTATCCGAGCGAACGATTGAGACCTTGTCTCAGATCCCATCGTCTCCCGCCCTGAGCAAGCGACCATCTGCCTTTTTCGATCGGGAACGCACGCCGCAATCGCGATCTAGAGCCTCCAGTAACGCCTCGCGCCCTGGTTCGAGTTACAACTCCGATGGCTCGCGGAGACCCGTCTCGCGAGGGGCTAGTCGCCCGAGCTCGAGCTCCGGTGGAGAGGATGGCTACGAGAACCTCACCCACGCAGAGGCGCAGCTCCGCACGGCGACGAATACGTACAAGGGGCCTCTCCCGACTATTGACAGCACGCCAATCAGGGCACCCAAACCACGAGCTAGCATTCGTTCGCTACGAGGACAACAAGCGATGCGATCCCCCTCGAGTCCGCTTACCCAGGGAGCTCCGACGCTAGAGTCTCCCCGTGCGGCCGAGCAGGAGAGGAGTCCAAGTCCTACGAAACATTCCATGCCGAGCCAGATGCCATCACCCACAGGGACTCTGGCGTCGAAGCCCTTGAGGTTGAAGCCATCTTCGAGCTTGCTCGTCAAGAAGTCACCCAGCGGAGCGGCACGAGGTGCCGGACCTTCGGTTGCTCCCCGCAAGGTATCCACCACTCCCAACAAGCCCATCAGGGCCACGTCGGCTATCCCTCCCCCCAACCTCGATCCCGAGCCGGCACCGAGCCCTAGCGCCGAGAGGAGTAGGAAGTCCTCGGCTGCTCTGCGTGACCAGATCGCCAAAGCCCGTGCTGCGGCCAAGAAGCAGCAGCAGCAGAATGTCGTCAAGGAACCAGAAGTCGTGGGCGAGCATGAAGAAGATGACCACCAACCTCCCGTGAACGCTATCCAACACGGCTTCGATTTCGGCTTCGAACCCGCGATGACGGATGATCCCTTCAACCAGAAGCGATCCGATCGATCTCAGGCCAAGGTTCTGCAGCAACGTGCCGAGGCCGGTCGTACGAGCGGTCGGCTCAACATTGCGGCCCTGGGGCTGAAGGAGATTCCCCAGGAGGTCATGAAGATGTATGACCTCGAGTCTGTTGGAACCCACGGTGGAAATTGGGCCGAGAGCATGGACTTGACGCGATTCGTTGCGGCCGATAATGAGTTTGAGACTATTGCCGATGCAGCGTTCCCCGATATCGATCCGGAGAATCTTGCCGAGGATGATGAAGAAGGATCGGGGAACATTTTTGGAGGCCTGGAAATGATCGATTTGCATGGGAATAAACTGATTGCTCTGCCTCTTGGATTGCGCCGGCTCAGCATGCTGACCTCTTTGAATCTTGTAAGTAGTTCTGGCTAACTGTGACCGTGTTGTCTTTGGATGTTTTTTTTTTTTTTTTTTTTTTTTTTTTTTTCCAACGCAGCTAACGGGTTAAATAGTCCCAGAATTCCCTCCCCGTGGATAGCTTGGAGGTGATCTCGCAGCTTTCTGCACTGCGTGACCTCAAGCTCGCCAATAACCTCCTCGAGGGTGCCTTGCCTTCCAGTTTCTCAAATCTCGAGCACCTCGAGATTCTCGACCTACGCGGCAACAAGGTCTCCGAGCTCCCCGCTGACATGGACAGGATGGCGCGTCTGCGTATCCTCAATATCGGAGAGAACGCTTTCGCGACTCTCCCATTTGAAATCCTTGCCAAACTTCCCCTGACGGAGCTCGTGGCGCGAGGCAACAAACTCGCCGGAACGTTGATCGACGCCGAGGTGTCCGTCTTGTCTAGTCTTCAGACCTTAGACTTGTCGTCGAACCAGCTCACGCGGATTGTCGCGCCGGGCCGATCCATCGGACTGCCGGCCCTTCACCAACTTACCCTATCGATGAACCGCTTGCAAGGGTTGCCCGACGTCAGCTCCTGGAACAGCCTCGTCACACTCTCCGCCGACGAGAATAGCATTTCCGAGATTCCCGAGGGCTTCACTTCGCTGGATAGGCTTCGACACGTCGACTTTTCGAGCAACGACATTCGCGTGATTCCGCCCGAGGTTGCTCGCATGGATAACCTCGTTACGCTCCGCATTACCGGCAATCCTTTGAGGGACAGGAAGTTTAGCTCGATTACCACGGACGAGCTCAAGGATATCTTGTCGGCTCGACTGGAACCGCCACCGCCGTATCATGAAGGTGCTGCCGAGACGGCGGTTGATGCCGCCCTCTTTGAAGAGACGAAGACAGCTGAACCCGCCGTGGTGGTGGCCGACATCCCCCAGTCAGCTCTGGTCTCGGCTCCCGCCCCGGCTCCCGCCAAACCTGGCCAACCCGGCAGCGATGAGGAGAGTCGATCATCCGACTTTGACGAGTTTGCCACGCCACCAACTTCGGCTCCTCACTCGCCGACCAGGTCTCGCGCACGCACCCTCTCCAACCAGGTGAGGTGCCGTGCTCAGACGCTGTCCAACCAGACGTGGCCCGTCAAGGTGGGCGGTCTCCTCGACCGATCCGGCACCAGCTCCTCGACGCTCCACCCCGTCGTGTGCTCCAAGGTGGCGGCGGAGCACCGGATCAACGAGGTGCAGCTCCACCACAACCTCTTCAGCGCGCTCCCCGAGGGCCTGTCCTTCTTCGCCGACACGCTGACGGCGCTCTCGCTGGCGCACAACCAGCTCGTCGGCGAGACGTACATGTCCGAGGCCCTCGAGCTCCCCGCGCTCCGCGAGCTCAACCTCGCGTCGAACCACATCACGAGCCTCGCGCCTCTGACGACGCACCTCAGCGCGCCCGAGCTCGAGAAGCTCGACGTCTCGCTCAACCGCGTCGCCGCGCTCCCCGCCGACAGCCTGCGCGGCTTCTTCCCCAAGCTGGCGGTCCTGCTCGTGGCGAATAACCACCTCGTCGACCTCGACCCGGAGGCCATCCGCGGCTTGAGGATCGTCGACGCGAGCAACAACGACATTGCGCATCTGAACCCGCGCATCGGATTGCTTGGTGGGCCTGGAGGGCTCGAGAGGCTCGACGTTATGGGGAATAGATTCAGGGTGCCGAGGTTTAGTGTGTTGGAGCGGGGGACGGAGGCGACGTTGAGGTGGTTGAGGGGACGGGTTCCTGCCGGGGAGGCGGCGGCTTGGAGGCAGAGGGTGGGAGAAGGTGATGCGGAGGAATTGGAGGAATTGGATTAGGACAAGCAAGGAACCGAGATTGGAGTCGATTATTCTTTTCCTTTTCTCTTTCTCTCTCTTCCTTTTTTTCTGTTAAGTTTGTGTGTACGATATCGCCTTCTTCTTGTCTTTGTTCGACATCACCAGGGATGTGTGGGGTTCATGTATTATTATTATTATTATTATTATTATTAGAGAGATACACCTTTTAATACCCTTAATACGTTTTTCCGTTTCCGCGAATTTGGAAATGTTTAAGAATTCAATGTTGTTTTCTTGCTTGCCTTGGGCTTTTCCCCTGGATCTATAGAACTGGTATTTGGAAGAAAAAAAAAAAAAGGAAAATAATAAAAAGAAAATAAAACGAGCACGCATCCATCAATGATCACCAACAACAACACCCTTCAACTTCTCTGCTTCCCCCCGTCACTCCCTAACAAACAAACCAGCCATGCCCATACCCGTACCAATGCACATGCTCGCAACACCCAACTCGCTCCCATCCCTCCGCATACCATGCAACAACGTAGTCGCCAACCTCGCGCCCGTGGCACCAAGAGGATGTCCCAAAGCAATAGCGCCACCATCGGGATTGACCCTCCCATCCTTCCACTTCTCCTCCAAGCCGAGCTCCCTCAGACAATACAAGCTCTGGCTAGCAAACGCCTCATTAATCTCCCACCGCCCGATATCCTTGGTCTCAAGCCCGTGGAGGCCCAAAAGCCTAGGGATGGCCAGCGCGGGCCCGATGCCCATCTCCTGGGGCCTGCACCCGACGCTCACGGCCGAGACGAACCTGCCCAGGACATCGCCCGCGAGCCCCAGCTCCTCGGCGCGGCTGCGCGTCATGAGCACGGTGGCCGCGGCGCCGTCGGAGACCTGCGACGAGTTCCCCGCCGTGCTGGCGCCGTCGGGCTTGAAGGCGGGCTTCAGCTTGGCGAGCTTCTCGAGCGTGACGTCGGCGCGCACGCCGTCGTCCCTCGTGACGGAGATGATCCTGCTCTCGCCGACGGGTTCGCCCTTCTTGTCGACCTCCTGGTAGGGCGTCGTGACGGGGACGATCTCCTCGTCGAAGGCCCCCGTGTCCTGGGCCCTCGCGGCGCGCCTGTGCGACTCGACGGCGAAGGCGTCCTGGTCCTCCCTCGACACGCCATACTTGGCCGCCACGATCTCCGACGTAAGACCCATGGGCATGATGCAATCCCTCGCGTCCTCGACCTCGCTCGTCTTCAGCTCGGGCCACACGTCGACGGGGATGGCCCTGCTCCCGTAGTTCCTCGTCATGCTCTCCATGCCCGCCGCGATGCCCGCCTCGATCGTGCCCCCGCGGATCTGCGCCGCCAGCACGTTGATCGCCTGCAGCGAGGACGCGCACGCGCGGTTCACCGTGTACAGGGACGACGAGTTGGGAAGCCCCGCGTGGCGAAGAGCCATCCGCGCCGCCTTGCTGCCGCCCAGCTCCGAGAGCACCACGCCGACGGCCACGTCCTCGATGGCGGCGGCGGGGAGGCGCGGGTTGCGCTCTAGCGTGGCTGATACTACCGTCGCGAGGAGCTGTTCGGGGAAGGCGTCTTTGAGGTGGCCGCGGGAGGAGCGGCAGATTGGTGTGCGGAGGGCGGAGACGACGACGATGTCGGTGGGGGATTTGGCGAGGATGTTGGAGAGGCCGCGGACGAGTGTCATTTTGGCGGTGATTTTTTGGACTTCCTTTTTTTTTCAATATATTCTTCTTCTTTTATTTATGTCTTTTTTGGATCCTCTACGGGATTGGGTTGGTAGAGTCGAGTAGGCGGATATCAATCAATCTCAAGAGCAAGCTCTCGTTTCGGCAATGGGAGAGCCTGTAGCTAACTCTGGTCTCCGATATTAAGAATAAATCGATCCAAAGACAGGAAAGAAATACAAAGAAATCAAAGTAAGAATCACAAAATGAAAATCCGGAAAATTAATCCAGAAAAAAAAAAGAAGGGAGGAAGAGAAAAGATTCACAGCAAGAGATCCCGGACACCGACCGGCTTAAGAATGAAGCCGGTCCCAATCAAGGAAGCTTGCCCAGTCCCAAGGCCAGAACCAGTCAAGCAGTAAAAACGAGGTCGGAGAGGTGATGTGGGGGCGAAACCGGGGCTTTCGCAGGCAATTGATTTCGGCAATCGAGCTGGGCTGGTGCCGATGGACGAGAAGAGGCGGGAGAGCCCATCGGATATAGGACAGGACCCCCCTGGAAATTTGACACAAATTTATACAATTTTTCCTTATTTCACTGCACTGGGACAAGAAAGACCCTTCGGATACTCGGATCAATCCGAGAGAAACAGGAAATAAAAAGCATCAAAAGGCCCTGCTTCAAAGAGTTGAATTGATAATGATACACCGATGAGCAACTCGCCTCTTCTAGTTCCAATTTCCTGGGCCTTCTTCTCCCTTTTTTTCGATGTCGTCGTGGTGCTTGATAATCATCCTGGTAATACAGTTTCCCTCTTCCGCCCAAAAAATGCCGAGCCTCCGATAAATCATCGCGCCCACAAATCCCGATGACCCTAACAACCAAAGCCGAAGCCAAGACTAAACTAAACCGGAGCATCCCCCCCCTTGGAAAACTAGTGTAAAACAGTCTATCCCCCAGAAGCAAAAAAATGGGAGCTCAGCACTCGCTTCAGATGTAGATGTGTGCACTATCCGATCCGAGCAAAAAAAAAACAACTCCAAAATGTATATAAAGCAGCAGCCAATTTTCGTGGAGAGAACATGCTTGAGATGAAATAGAAAGAAACGCCGCCTAAGCCCAAAAAAGGAAAAAAAAGCAATGGAAACCTTTCTCCCCTTTTGTTTAGGAATACTTAATGCCTAAGCCAACTTGGGCCGGATCCTGCAGACCACTCCCAACCCTCACCTTCTTTGTCGGACTACCCAGAAACGGCTCCCGCCTCGGCGCCTGGTCGTTATTCACCATCATCCCGCTAAACTTGCGCTTCTCTCCGTTCCTATCCAGGCCGGGTAGCAGCGTCCTGCCAGCGCCACTCTCCATCACCGACAGGCCCTCTCGAGCCACCGCCGCGGCAGCCTCCATCTCGAAACTCTGCCTGGGGTCGCGGCGAAGCATCTGCGATGCCGTGAGACTAGCCTGGCTCTGGGGCACATCCGACTCTTCTCCCTCGGCTTGCCCCTCATCAATGTGAGGATGCACCGCCGGCGCCGTCCCTCCGTACAACCGCGAGAGCGAAGACGTGGCCATTTGCACGGACGCGAGCGCCTGGCGAGCGAGCTCTTCGTTGTCGGGCACAGAGATGGTACTCTCTCGGCTCCGACGGCGCTGCTCTGCTTCCGCTTCGTAGTCGTGTCCGCGGCGCGGGGAGTCCGGCAGCAGTCTCCTTGCGGTATATCGCCGTGGGGGCTCCGTAAGGGGAGCGAGGTGGACAGATGGGAGTAAGCCATCACTCCTGCCGAGACCACTACCGCCGATCCCGACACCAACGCCAACGCGCGTGGGCGTCGTAGGTAGCGACGAAAGCGACTGGACATTACGCGTGTGTTTGGGAGGCTGCTGGCGAGGCGCCGTGCGGTGGTACACGGCCATCGGGGTGGACGGAGCGCTGTTGTTCTCCTGGCTAAGCACTTGGAGGAGAGCGTCGAAGCGGCGCTGGTCGGGCTCTTGCGCTTGTCTTCCATAAGACCCTCTAGGTGTCTGCCGAGGCGTGCCCCTGCCCGGCTGCTGCGAGTGTATAGATGCAGATACGGATGCTTTGGGCGTCAAGGCGCTGTGAAAGATGCCACCAGGGCTACAGAGCATGTTAAAGTGCTCGCGGTTTTCGCGGATGCGTGTCCTCAATTGTTGACGGTCCTCGCGTAACCGGCCGATCTCGTCTTCTTGCTGCTGAATAACCTTCTTCGCAAGTTTAAGCTTCCTCTCCAGATGATCAATCTCCTCCACGGCATCCTCGTATAGAGCTTTGACCTGTAGGTACTTGGACCGTGTCGACTCTGTAGCAGTGCTAAGTTCTCTCCGTGCCTGTCGGATGTTCTCGGCTTCGCGCAGAGCCTCAACTTCGCGTCTCGTCATGTCCTGCTCGACGGCTGCCCGCTTGGCATCCTCACCAGCCTGGAGCGACAGCAAATTAAGCTGTAACTTATAGTGAGCCGCCTCCATCTTCAGCCTCGAGTTCTCGGCGATGGACTGTTGCATCATGGCGCGGAGAGTGTCGGCCGAGGCATCGCGAACCTCCTGTGGGCTAGGTACGACGTACTCCGTCGTAGGTATTACCGTAGCTGCCGATGGGCGAGCCGTCCTCCCCACTGTCGTTGGAGGCGAAAATAAGGCCGAGCGCTGCGACGCTGTGAGATAGCTAGATGCCGCCGGCGCCGTGTTCGCGGTAGGATTGCTAGGAACTTGTGATGAGGGTGGAGGAGTGAGAGAGGATGGGATGATGGCGGCATCGGCATCGGCATCGGCATCGGCGCGGTCGTCATTCGCCTCCGTCCTAAACGAGGCGATGGGGTCGACTGGCGAGCCCGGGTTTTCGGTAGAGGAGATGGTGACCTGGGAGGACGGCAGAGGCGCCATCGGGGCAGCGCTGGTCTCGGGTGGAGTGGCGGGAATGGCTTCGATAGAAGAAAGCGGTGCATCAGCGTCAATGACGCCGTTCACAATCGACGGCGCAGGGTCAGTGTCGGATGCCATCGTGGCTCCGAATCGTTGTTCTGTGTAAACTTTGAGGGAGGAAAAATAGATAACGAAAAATAAAAAGGCGTTAGGACGAGGGAGATAATCAGGCGAATTGTTTCGAAACGAGTGAGGCCAGCATATTCGTTTCGTAGCGACGTGTCTCGACGGGGGGGTCTTTTTTCGTTCCTTCTAATTTTTTTTCCTTGACGCTGAGCGATTGGCAAACGTACAGGGAGGAGTGATGGTTTTCCGAGAACCAAGGAAAACGAGAACAAGGGTGTCCAAGTCAAGGCCGAGGATTTCAACGTTTGACGGCGGTGCAGCAAATGTTTTGGATTTGGTCTTTGGTGTTTGGTCGTGTCCGTGTCTGCGTCTGCGTCAGAGTAAGGGTTACGGTTAAGTTGAGCCGCGAGAGGGGTTTAACGTGGGCGGTGTTGACTGCAGCGTCGCTCGACGTTGGTCCACGTCAGTCAGTGTTCTCGTGGCGGTGGATTCACTGCCAGCGAAGAAGTGGAGATCGATGGAGAATAGGGGAGTCGGGGATGAAGATCCGAAACGAGAGAAGGAGAGGGGAAAGGAATAGTTGTTGGAGAGGGAGAGGATGAAGATGCTGTACGAGTAGTGTATAGAGGGAGTAGAAGGATGTGAGAGAGGAAGAGACTCCTCGAGACGTCAATGGTGACGGTGACGGTGACGATGAATTATCACGCTCACACGAATGTTGGCTCAGTTCCCAGCCTTCGCACAGCACAAAACGCGTTGGTGAAATGCAACGCTGAAATGTTTGCAATTGGGGGCTGGGTTGGCTGGGGTTGTTCTTGGTGGATGTTGGGTGGGCTGGGCTGGGCTGGGTCTGAACTTTGAACTGCACAACTGCAGGGGGCACCTTTGGGGGTGGGTGGGGGGTTCCTGCTGATTTTGGTTGCCAGGTCAGCCTGATTTTCCGGTGGGGAAGTCGCACGGACACAGAGACTGAGAGAGGCACGGACCCAAAAAATAGTATAAGTACTAACTTGCTGGCACAAGTGCTAGCACAATTGCTAGCACAATTGCTAGCACGATTCCACTATTTAGTGTGCCACTCGGACTTGGACCCTGCCAGGTGCCAGGTGCCGCACGAATTGGCGGACTCCGTGCGCGTAAAATTGGTGGAACAGACACTGCCAATTACACAGTACAAACACAAAACTGCACAACTCTTCCCTAAGTTGTGCACTTGTGCGCTTCTATCGATAAGCACCCGTCGACTTGCGATCCTCATGAAAAGAGAGAGAGACTCTATTTAAACGTCGAATGGGACCTGACAGTTAGGGTTACGGTTGCAAAAAACCAGTTGAGCAAAGTCCAAACATACCGTTCAAAGTTGAATCAAGTTCTCAAAATCTTCCCTTGTTTTTTATGATAGACTGGATTTTTTTCTTCTCGACGGCTGAACACATCGATGACCATCCTGTTGGTAAGGGAGGCAGGCCAGGCTATCCTCCTCGCTGCCAACTTCATGCCCAAGAAAGGCCAGATGGGTCAGCACACTCGCTAAGAGTATGTTCCGTCTCACTTTGGATATCGGCGTGTCTGGTACGCCCGAAATGAGTGTTGGCGAAGTTCACTTAGGATCGAGGGCAGCCTGCAGCCAGACTCAGGACCGCATGGTCGGATCGGCGTTGACCAGGGGTAGGGTATGATACCCACCGAAAGTATGTGACAGATGCACAGCATGTCGACTCTGATGATCGAACTGGCCTCCATACCCTTGCCAGTACACGAATATCGTCGTCGGCCGTGTCTGTATTACCGAGGCCCGACTTTCCAACCGTGTTGAATGTCCCTTATAGGACTGGTGAGAGACGGATGAGACAAGGCTGGCGGTTAGACCTGTGGTCGCAAAGCCATTCCCGGCTTGGCCAAATGATCGCCAGAAGCCGATGGATCAATCAGTCTCAAAATATCCAATAATGATTATGGTGGCTTTTCTGCCTGCTGCCTTACTGGTCTGCAATGTCCCTTTAATGCGCGGTCGAATCCTTTTCTAAGCCACCTGGATTCAGCTCACCCTTCCTTACAGCCTGACAGGCAAGAAATGGGAAAAGGGAGACCATGGCCGCTGGGAACACGACCCTCTCGCGCGTAGAAAATGACTCCGATTTGCTTCTCAAAGGGTAGCCGGATCCAATACGTTGACACGTAGTAATGTCGACACTTCCGGGCTTTCGTGGTTCTCTCGACACGCGAGGGCCACGGAGCTTTATCTCAAACGCAACCCCTACCCATACGAGGGGGATCTGATGATGTTAGTGGAGGACCGGTAACCTCTCCATTCTTTCTTTTCATTCTTCTTTTCTTTCAGCTAAACAACTAAAACAACAATGTCTCCTCCAAAGTTGCAGCTCTTCACGGATTGCATAGCGATTATAGCCGTTCTCGGCCTTTTTTTCCGCAATGATGGCAGTTATCATCACCCAGCCTATCGTTACCATCTCCCCGACCTATTCGCCGTACGTTGTCCCTGGAGTAGCCGTCGCTGCTACGGTTTTTGCCACGGCTGTCAAAAGCCAAATTCAGCGCGGTTTCATGCGAAGGCTCGAAGCCAAAACGAAACTACGGGGCGGGACCAACGAAGCATTTGATATAAAACTCAGAGGAGTGCTGGGCATCGACAGTCTCAAAGAGAGGTTTACGAAGCGGGAAAACCTTACATACTTCCTCACATATTCCATTTGCGGCCATCTTGACGGCTGCCCATCGTCTCCACATTCACCCCAACTGCCGGTATTGACATGATTGCATACCAGCCCCTCGTGCCAGGCAGGGCCTAACGTCGCCATGGGCATGGGGTATGCGTGCGCTGGTAAAGTCGACAAACCGATTCTAGGCAATGTCTACCACTGGGGATTAGGTAACGACAGCTTTCTCTTTTCCCGGCCCGAAGGAAACTGTCCCGGGGAACGCATCTTTTCCCTTGTACGGGGCACCAACTCTAAAAATCCAGACGAACATGTGTATGTTGATACGGGCGTCGCTGTCCGAAACACGGCAATAGGTGCACCTGCTCACATATTCCGAGGCTTGGCCTCCAGGACTTGGATCGGGAATTACGGGCGGTCTCTCAATAGGATAACCCAGTGTGTTCCGGTCATGACTACCAACCCAGTGATATGTGAAAAAGGAGGAGGAAGGCTAGGAAATAGTTGACGAGATCAAGATGCGCCTGACGATGGAGATTCCAGGCTTTAGGGCTGGGCCGCGAGAATAGCAATGTCACAGGAACCTATCCGAAACCAGTGTCATGATCAACTATTTCTGGCCTGGGTCGCTTGCCAACGAGTTCATTCGGAGGAATCATTGCCTTCAGTGCTCACAACGATCCAAAAGACGAAACTCTCTTTGCGCGGGACTTTGCGCGGACCATCAATGATCCAGACGAAAATGCAGACAGTGGAGGCTCATCTACCTATGTCGTAACATGTCAAATAAGGCCCCAGGAGGCCTCGTCCAACTACCGTTACGTCACGCTCAATTTACGAGCCGCCAAAGAAAGCAAGAGTTCTTACAGCCGTCTTCTAAGTGGCGGTGAAGCGTGCATCGAAGTGAACCGCAGTGTTTGTACCATGCACTTTCTTACAGCCACTACCTCGCCGTATAAGTTGGTTATGGAGAACTACGGCCTTGATGGCTACTTCGCCACCATCAATTGGGTTACTGGGCGGCGGTACTGGGCCGCCGTACGCGTTCAACAACAGCCGAAATGGATTGGAAGACACCCTGGGGGTTATTGCTGCCCCGAGTGTTTCCGACATGGACCTGCTAGACGACGCTGTGGTGGCCGTTGCGCTTGATGGGGACAAGGAAAAGTCGGCAAATGCCCAATTCGACGTCAAGCGGCTGGGAGGTAAAAGATCCAGATCTGGGCCCTGCTCCCTGAGGTATTTTCAGCTAGTTTCCTTGTCTACCATTTCTGTGCCAGTTTTAAAAGAAAGAACCAGCTGGGCGGAGGACTGATTTATGGAGACCGCCTTGGATTTTATATGGCCAAGAGCATCTTAGAGATGTGTGTGGCAAGAGAATGGAGGATGCGTCTTTAAGCGAGGTAGACCGAGTCGGGCATCAGCACTTGATGAAGTGAGATAATCACGAGGATACGTTTACTCTATCGCCAGTTGCCTTGTTTATATTTATTGATTGTTCTAAAGGCAATGCTATGGACTGTATGTAGGGGTGCTTTAATATAGTTTTGATGCTTTAAGGTTCACGTCTCTAGTATACAAAGAACTCGTTGGGGCTGGAGAGCCGATCACCATTCCCTCTCCCGTTGCCAGTAAATAGTGATTTCATTATTTTTTCCAACCTTAACTCGTTTCTTCACAGGAGGTGTGGGCTGGCTCAAACCCGAGCCTCAACTCTGAGCTCAACTCTGAGCCGAAGTCGAGCCAAGAGAGGGGACCCCGAGAGATCCATCTCGACTTCGCCATACTACGCCATATGTCTCTGAGATCATTACCATACTGGACCATATTGCTTATAAGCTATGAGGTATGCCGAGAATTCGCCGTGTTCATGCTAGCCATCGATTTATATGAATCGCGAGACAAGAAACAAAGGTGGGGGAAATAGAACCGAACAGCGAACGGCTATGATATTGTCCACATCCCCTAAACGCCAGCAAAAAGAAAAAGAAAAGAAAGCCATCGGACAGCCAACTCTCAACGGCGCAAGTTGAACACCGTCTGCAAGAATGCCACTACGTCCTCTGCCCCGGCCGGCCAGTTCAGCCAGTGGCCCCCGTCGGGATATTCTTTCCACGTCACCTGCCCGCCGTACTCGACAAGCTTATCCCTCAACTCACGGCCCGATCCCACCAACACGAGCGGATCATCGGCGCAATGCTCCAACAGAATGGGCGTATTCTTCAAGACCTCAATCTCATCCTCATCCGTCTCGTCCCCTTCCCACGCGCCTACTATCCTCCTCGTCTCGGCCAACGTCTCCCTGGGAAACGGCAACCTGCACGAAATGCCAATGACGGCACCCAACCTCGGACCCGTCGTCCCCCCACCGCCATCTATTCCCCCTCCTTCCCCTCCTTCCCCTCCTCCCGTTCCACTTGTCGCAGTCCCCGTCCTTATCGACGAACCCTTGATGCTTAATAACGTATGCATACATGTCGCGCCGCCCTGGCTAATCCCCGCCAACACGACCCTATCCCACCTACCCCCCAAGGCCGCGGCCTCCTGCTCCAGCAACCTCCGCACGTAGCTCACGCTCTCCTTGAGCCCCTCGGCCTGCAGCTCCTCCTTCTCGGCGTAGTCGCGCACGTTCCAGACGTCGAACCACTGGTTCACGCGGTCGTTGGGCAGGCAGAGCGGGGACGAGAGCGGGGCCTGGGGGAAGACCCAGCGGAAGTTGGGGAAGATCTCGAAGAGGGAGCGGTTGCGCGAGTCGGCGAAGTAGTGCAGGCCTTCGGCGAATTTGCGGGCGGAGTCGCCGCGGCCGTGGAGGAAGATGACGGTGTGGGTGTGGGGGTGGGTGACGGGGGGTACGACGAGGAGGGCACCTGGTGTCCCCATGGTTGTTTTTTTTTTTTTCCCCTGGATGGATGGATGTGGTGGTGTTTCTGCAAGGGTCGGTCGGGTCGTGGAGAGGTCAGTGGTGGCTTGAGACTTGTGGTCAGAGCGAGGTGCGAATTGGGAGAATGGTTGTAAGAATCGTAAGAATCGAGAATGTGTGCGCTCAGTGTCGCTGGTGGAACAAGAGTTCAGGTGCAAAAGATGGATTGGATTTATATGGGTCGAAGTATAAGTTGATGGGAAAGTATGAAGTAGATGTATAGGATAGGTCTTGTATGGGTATGTACAGCGATTTGGTTGCACTGGAGAGCTACTTTGTATGGTAACCTGGAGGAATATTGGAGTCTATTATATTCGTACATTCCATTTATTGAATATTGAATTGATGTTTGTCGCATGTGAAATAAACTAACTGGGCGGGAGACATCAGATCATGGAATGGACAATAATGGACAATGGAACATTTGAACCCGGTCAGCGGGCAGCGGGCAGCGGGCAGTGGCAGCGGGCAGTGGACAAGAGACAACGGGCAATGGATTGACAGTGGAGAGCACCGCTGGATGGATCAATGATGGACCCCTCACCCTCAATCCTTCAAAGTTCTTGCCTCAACTTTGTGTCCCTTCCGTCTTTGCTCTTTTTAGTTTTGGTCCCTGCAGCCCAACGAAACTTACATTTCCCCTCGCCGCTTTCCCTTTTAGGCCCCCCCCATTGTGCATCCAGGCCCTATTTCTTGAATCTTTTTCGCCCGTTCCCCTCCGCCCCTTCGTCCTCATTGTCTCCCGTCTCCCTTACTTTCGCCACAACTAGCAGGAAAAGGGGGCAAGAAGGGCGAAAAAGGGGTTGAGAGCCGAGTAGGAAAAAATAGGGGGTTGAAGGAGTATCCAAAAAAATGTTCCAGGCCAATAACGTGTTAAACAGGCCTTCGTGAAAGTCCTCAAGCTCCGTTTTGCCACATCAATGGACGCTACGGACCTGCACGAACCCGACCGGTCAGCGCGGACGCAAAATAAATGCCTGCCCGCTCCAGAGCCTACATACACTACGGAGGAGCCAAACGCTTTCCCCCCATCCCATCCCCTATGGCCCTAACCCAATGGGGTCAACGACCGAACGGCTTGAGGAAGGGAAGATAAATCCGGGGTGGCGTGGAAAGGGGGGCGGGGGGGGCCTAAAGTCAATGATCGACCTTGGAAAATGCAACACCGGGATCATCCAATGTTTTCGATTGGAGACTGTCGATCCCGATCTTGAACGCAGTTTCGCGTGACAATAAAGACTCAAGTCGACAGGCAGGTGCAGTCCGCCCACGCCGGGTTGAGGAACTCCACCTAGTGGTGTATGTGGGAATGTAGCGAGAAAGAGACACGACGATTCGCGATTCGCGATTCGCGATTCGCCCGTCCTCTTTGACCGGCCGAAGTGGGGGGCGCAGAGAGGGACCATTGACGGGGCAGAAGCTCCGGTTCCAAGACATAAATATGTCCGAAATCGTTCCAGTCTCGGGAAGACATCATGTTTGGGGCCCGCAACGGTCTGTTTGCTCCGTGTTGGACAAGGAAGTATTACATGTCTATTATACTTGCTTTTTTTCTTGGAAATTCCGAGATTATCTTGCCTTGACGTGTTGCATTCGTTGATTCATGCAATTGGCCGCGTCGTCACACAGGATGTCTAACCATTCCTCGAGCATTCCGATCCTCCCCCTCCTTCGCTTTTAGTATGAGATAATTTTTTTCCATATGAACGCCCGTCCCAGCATCCTGGTCCTCTGAAGAAAAAAAAAGACTCCAGACGCCACGTACGCCCCTTTTCAAAACCACTACAAGAACTACAAGACAAACAAAAAAGGAATCATGATCATCTCCCCGCCTTCCTGGGCTTTCTCGCCACGTTAAACACTCCTCCCGTGCCAGCCCCGCGCCCCGCATGCGGCACAGTTCGGATTGGCCCGATGCCGTTCCAGCGCGCATGACTCGCAAAAGTAGTGTTCGCATCTCGTGGCGACGGGCGATTTGTATGGCTCCCTGCAGATGAAGCACGCGAACAGGATGTCCTCGGAGTCGGAGTTGGAGTCGTCATCTTCGTCCTCCTCTTCGCCCGCCTTGGTCTGGTCGGCGCTGGCTACGACTGTGCCGCCGACTTGCTTGCCGTTGGTTATGGTTTCCCACTTTTTGTCTGCCAGCCTTGTTTATAGTCTTGGCGAGAATGTAGGAATTTACTGTAAAAATAAAAGGAGAGGGGGGGAGGCGTACCAGTTGTCGCCGAAGCCCCATCTCGCTGCTTGTAATCCTTAAACACATCTGGCGCATAATCAATCTCTCCGTCACCGTCCGCACATTCGTCGGCGCCTTAACCGGCCCCACCGTCCTCGACGGCACGTTCGGGTTCGCCTGGAAGAACTTGGTCTGGTTCGCCCAAACCCCTGTACGTCCCATCCGACGCTGCCCCGACCTCCCCGGCGCCCGTCTTCCTCCCCTTCCTCACATCGGCATCGACCTCCCAAGAGGTTCTCCTTCGTGGCGTCGTTCGACGCCGACAGCGACTTGTTCCGATCCGCCGCCGCCACGCTGGCGAACAGGTCCCGGTCTGCGATCCCATTTTCGGCTTTTAACGAGGTCGCCGTCACACCGGCGCTCTTCTTCCTCCTCTTTATCCTCTGGCCCGTCTCATCTCCGGGACGATGAGGCGTCGCTGTCGCTGTCGCGGGCGGGTGGACGCGTTGCCGGGCCGGCGATTGCGGAGGTTGGATTCGCCTTTTCCGCGCCACTTTTTGAAGGTGACGATGGGGACGGGCGGGTTCTTTCGCGCCTGCGGCGGTGGCGGTAGCGACAGCTGTTGTTTCTTATTCCGTCGTGTTGTCTTGGAAAAGCTAAGCTCTTCCAAATATCAAGAATTTGGAGCTGTTAAATTATATGGCCGAGATGGCTCCAATTGTCGCCACCTGCTAGAATGTGTGTGTAAAGTCAAGGATTATGTTACACATCTAAATATATTAGTGGAAAGCGGAATACACGATCCACTGTCTGTTGATGCTGTTCTTGGACATCGCGATGAGGATGGTAGATTCGATGTTGATGCCAGCCTTGCTCAAATAACACCTCAGCCTCCATCACACTACGCCTTTGAATTTTTGTATCCGACGAAGCACACGATAACCCTTAGAACGCTCCTCGATCTTCCCAGCGATTGGCGCCTCTAAGGTTGCCTGGAGTCAAGGAGCCTACGAAGTAAGAAATGGGCCAATTTAAAGGCTTCAAGTTTTATGCTCATGTGCTAGCCAACACAGCCACTTCGAGATCAGGCTGGCAAGGCTGAATGCGCTGCCACATGTTAGACTCTGGGCACTTGACGGCTTGGACGCGGAAATCGATTTCCGGAGAAAACAGGAGCAATTTGTACAATAACGTGGAATGGGTGGAAACCTGTACCAAAGTAGAAAAGTTTATAAACCTGGAAATGGAAGAAGACGGATTGAGAGAACAAGATCATCGCCGGCTCTAGAATAACACCATTTCCAACACGCTCTTGTTTTGTGACACCTCCCCTCTGGTGTTGTCTTTAGTTCTTTTCTGAGCCATTACTTGCGTTCCATTCTTGAATGCCCATGTTCGGTACTGTGATATTGTACCTCTCCAGGGGCTTGGTGGTGAAAGTTGACCACCTTTCAGAGTTAACAGAACCAGGCTTCAGAGACTCACGGGGGCACTTGATGTGTATTAAAGTGTATCGGACCAACAGCACCGGGGCCCGAAAGATCACGAATCCATGGCTCATGAGAGAACGGGAAGGGCCTTTCCGTAGATTGTGTCCTTCGTTTTAGAGACTGCACTCCAGGTCATCCACTTCTGCCATCCTCGCAAAGAGTAACGAACAACCATTAGCTCAAGATGAGACTCAACTGGGAACCAACAGACATCGATGTTCACTGGGTCACGAAGGCTGTGGGCCTGCGCCTCGATCGGTATGGAGAGCACCGGACATCCCCCGACGAGATTTCACCTGCCTCTCCAACTGAAATGGGACCTGGGTCAATGAAGGACGCCATCACCATGGTCATCACGTAGAATGGCCGGAAAGATGGCCGTGGTTGCCTGCGGCCTGCCACGACTCGTATGCGAACACTGCCATTAACGGACATCACCAGACCACCGAAACTGGAAGTTTGCTACGTTGAGGGAGAAGTCTAATCATGGGTCCAAACATCTTCACTATCGTCTCCGTAGACCAAGTTCATCGCCATGGCCACTACCAACGGCCGACAGATGCAATATAAATACCCCTAGCAGAAACTGAATGATCCGGCTCGTAGCATCAGTGCTCTTCATCTTTCAACGCTCACCTAGTTCTCAATATCATTTTCTTAATCTCAGCTATTGGCTTTTCTTCACAAGCTCTCCAGAACCTCTCGTTAAGCTCCTTTGGCCTCCGACGGGACTAAGGCCCGCAACTCTGACCTTCGATTCCTCTAAGTGATATAGCCGAGTTCCACTTCTAAAAGTAAGTGTTTCCCACAGAACATCTATTTGAATGATTTCAGCTAACACTTGGATTCGTCCACGAAGGGAAACATTGCGCAATGCCTCGGTCGAGCTCTAGCCGTGTAGGGTCAGGGTCGAGCCGTGGAAAGACCCGTGCCGACCCAAACTGCTCTTACTGTCGCGGCACTGGACGATATAGAACTCAGGGTTGGCAGAATGTCACCCGCACTTGCCAGAGGTGCCAAGGCAACCCGAACTTCCGGGAAAGGAGGATTTGCGGTCGAGATAGGAAGTGCCATGCCTGCCGCGGCCGAGGCTGGTATCAAAAACATCTTCAGGGAAGCCCGCGAAACCAATCACCGACTCGACTCGACATAGCTCAATCCCCTAACTAATAGTGGCCGAAACAATCGCATCGCTCCGTGAATGCCCTCCACTCCCGCACGACCACCGTCCCTCTTCCTGTGCAACTAAGACAAGAGCAGTTCGCATCTCCAAGGCAGAGACGTACGAAACGGACGTGAATATATCAGATCGAGGATAAAAGCTTTGGGGGACCATCCTTCTGAAGATATATGCTTTTCTCATCTCCTGCTTTTCCGGGGTTGGATCGGGTCGAGGGCCCTGTGGAACCTCTCGGTAATAGCACATCTAGCGATTTCCGTCCCCACTACCACGGAGAGGGCTCTGTGTCCCTGGTTACGAGAAGAAAGGAGACTCGGGATGTGGTTGCTTTGGAGCCGACGTGGGGGTGGACAGGAGATTCAGGTCTGAATGTTGGTCGCGGCTCCTCCCAAACGCCGCAAAAGAATAATTAGCTACCAGCGGAGCACATCGTAGTACTGAATCGCCAGTCGTCTCGGTATAGAGTATGTTGTTCGTTCGCGGGTAATATATAGTGTAGGGCGATGATCAGAGTAGAGGGCCTGCGAGGTGGAGTGTTAAGCTGGCAAGCTCTCAGCATTCTCCCCCTCTCTTAAAGCGTAGGTTATTCCTCTTTGACAAAATTACAAAGAGACGCAATCTTGAGCCAATGTCTAGGATCAACATTTTTTTTCAGCCATCTTGCATCCTCGGGATGCTGCATGAGGAAATCGAGATCCTGCTGCAGGATCTCCATGTTGCATTCAAGGACGGCTTGGATGATTTCGCGCTGTGAAGCCTTTTTACGCTGTTTAGGCGACTTCTCTTGTCTTGTAAATGGGTACCGTCGCAGACGAGTCCGTATACTCGGGGGAAGGGGTTCTTGAATAGCAACGCTAAGTAGGCAGATGACCAACGTTAGTTGAACGAGCCACTACGCTAATGGAGGGATGGGGATCACCAACAAAGACTCCCCTGTCCATGAATACCACAAAATTGGGGGATCTGTAGGCGACTCTCCATGGTCAACGAGAAAGTAGCAGTTCCGGTCGTCAAAGCCAAAATCAGCACCATATAAATTCCAGCGATCTTGATTCCAATCGAAATCACGATTCCAGTGGTGCTGGCAAATGAGGTTTCGCATACGATCGATTCTCTCTGCGTATTTATCGCCGGGCACAAGGTGTGTCTTCGTCTGAACAAGGATGCGTATCGGTCCTGTCGGCTGCTGCTGGAATGTTGTGGATGCTGCGGCCTCGGGCGCACCAGTTTCATCGGCAACTGGCTCCATCGTGGGAAATGGCGGAGGGGAAAGAAATTCAAAGAAGGCAGGCCGACGGTTTCTCGTGAAGGCCGTTATTAGCAGGGCATTCGGGGTTGGGATAATGAGGAATAAAGGACGAAGAACGAGGAACGAGGAACTAGGAACGAGGAAGGGGGAATGAGCGATGAGGAATGGGGAACGAGGTGAGAGTATGTGAGGTGTGAGGGGTATTGTAGTGTAGAGCTGCTGTGGAGAGCTGCTGTCTCGATGTCTAGGCTCGTGGTGGACCGACCTCGTGGGCAGTGACAGTGACAGTCACAGTGACAGTCACAGTGACGTGGGCAACTAAGCAATTAAGGCACCAGGCAACATTGAACATTCCCAGCCTTGCCCGAGGTTTTCCCCACGAAGGAGAAAGAGCGGCTCGTCTCAGGAACACCTGCCGAACACCATCTTCTTCTTGGATATATTCGAGCATCACTCACATCCTTTGAGTCTTGTCGAGTGCTTCCCTTCGGCGGCCCCTCTGTCGAGTCGATTGCGCCATGCCAGGTTGGATACTGTTTAAGAGAGACCGACCTGTAGCTCTCCAAACGCCAGTTTAATAAACTTCATGAGAAACCATTTGACCACGGACTTCAGGAACCAGGTTTCAAACTGAAGGCTTATTCGGCAGTCAAGTTTGTTTTCTCTTCCTCTTTTTACTTTTACTTGCGATGCCTCGCGGACGCACAGAATACGACTATGGGCCAGCTTTGGACCAGGTATGTGTCACTACATCGATCATTGACAAAGCCATCAACAGAGCCTTGGAGATGCTCACCGCTTCCTTTGAATCCTAGATCATATCAGCCTCCTCAGACCTCGACTTCATCGACAAACTCATAACGGTCCTGAAAGATGCATCGACTACCCTGAGGGTGCCATCATTAATGCAGGAACTAAACGCATATGCCGAATCGAGGGAGTCTGAGATTGGCGCGCTCTCATTATCAGAACAGGAGGGCTTTCTAGACTCCGCGAAACAACTCCCAAAACCTCAGGAGGAAATCATCTCACTTTCTCGCGACATCTTGGGGCTGAGCCAATCCATGCAGTCAAGTACAGAGAAGGCAGCTGAGCAAATACAAAGGCTAGTCGACATCAATCGAACTAAAAGCAACACGAGGGAGGCGTCTAATGCCGTCCGAGCATCTCTCGAGATTCTTTACGCCGCGAATTACGCGTATGATCTTATCCGCAGCAAGAAGAAATACTTTGCCGCACTAAAATCACTCGAGGATCTCCAGAATGAGCACCTAATCCCCTCTATCCAAAACAAACTTAGCCCCCAGCAGCAGCTAGCCCAGCAGGTTCAGAAATCCATCGATGCTTGCCAAAGAGCCATCTCGGAGGCCACCATGACTGACTTGAATACGTGGCTATTCCGTATCAGAGAGACGTCCCAGTTTGTAGGGGAGGTCGCCTTCTACCAGACGGAGCGTCGCAGGATTCGCCAACGAAAGCGCATTGAGGAGAACCAGTTCATGGCCAACTTCAAGCTCAACTCGGCGATAGTGTTGGTATCGGATGAGACCGAAGAGTTTGATATACTAGACAATGAGGAGCTCTGGATCGACTTCAGCCCTCTCTTTGAATGCATGCATGTACACGAAACCCTTGGCCAAAGCGACAAGTTCAGGACAGAGTACTCTGCAACTAGGCGGCAGCAGAAAGATTTATTTTTCCCTGCTTCGGTTAGCTTGACAGACGATGACGACGGATCCTCATTGAGTAGCCTATTGGAGGGGATCGCTGGGTTTGCCATCATTGAAATGGTGACAATGCATCGAGCACCTCAGCTCCGGTCCACCGTTGATGTAAGGTCCAGAGCTTAGTCCCAGGCCATGCCGATCTGTTCCCAGAACTAACTCATTTACGGCAGGTGGAAGAACTGTGGGATTCGATGTGTCAGACGATGATCCAGCTCACAACGAAGGCACTCGACGGCGTAACTGACCCTGAGGTCCTCCTCAAAACCAAAGGCTATATGGCCTTGTTCATACAAACAATGGAGGTATGATGAAGTGGCGGCTGTGCTTGCATGTCCATGGACTAATAAACGAAATCAGGGTTGGGGCTATTCAGTGTCAATGCTAGATAGTTTCCTCATTGAACTGTTTCAGAAGTATTCGGAGCTTCACCAGCAACGGGTTAGCAAGGACTTCCAGGAGGCAAGTTATTTAACATGGTGTGTAGTTAGCCGCCGTCCATTCTAACCCCGCAACAGATTGTCACCACCGATGATTACATGCCGGTGGAGATTCGGACTTTGGATGAGCATGAGAGGGTAGTTGGTGTTTGTTTGTTCGTCCACGACGGAGATAGCGAACTGAGGTTAGTCGCATTGTCTTGCTTGCCGTGGAGGTCTATCAATACATCGGAACCTTGGAGGTCAGACGTTACTGACGGCAGTACTAGGTTTCCTTGCAGCATGCCCTTTTCCCGAATGTACCCTCTCTTCTGTGCCGACATACGGAACCTCATCAACCAGTTCTACTTCTTCGCAGATGACTATTTTCCACGACCAAAAACTATTGATGAGGCATTAAAAAGTGTAATAAAAAAGTGTCGCCATTTGCGTAGTATGTGGTTGTGGATTCAATACTAACAACGTTGACAGGCGCTCGACAGGCTATTGAAAGAGGCCTGCAGCTCATTAGTTGCGAGACTGAGCTCCCAGCATCTTGGCCAAGTTGTCCGGATCCTAATCAATCTCGAGTTCTTCGAGAAGGCCTGTCAGGAACTGGAAAAGTTCTTGATTCGCAACCTGCCGTCCACTGCAGCCCACGGACTTCCCGCTCTCACCGCGACCAAGCAGTTCAGGAACGAGAGGAAATCCGCCGAGAAACGAATATTTGAGCTGATTAATTCCAAGATTGACGATCTTGTTGATACGGCTGAGTATGACTGGTCAGTAGCATCCACATCCTCAACTCGCGTCCTATTAGCTTCCACTACATATATCCTTTGGGGTCTGACATACTATTGTCGTGTGAATAGGACGGCTGTAACAACGTCACCGGAGCCAAGCAACTACATCCAGACATTGAGGCGTTATCTTTCCACTATCATGAGCTCGACATTACTAGGACTGCCCCGAGAGATTAGGGAGCTCATATACTTTGATGCCTTGAGTCACGCATCTAATAAGATTCTTGTGAGACACCCCCCAATTGAGCTTTCCCTGCGTCGTCCAGCTCCGTCTTCCCCCTCCAACAACGGAAATTAACCCTTTCTAAGGCTCTACCTCTCTCACCAGAGGTCCGACACATTAACCCAAATGGGGTGGCTGCTCTGGCCAAAGATGTGCAGTACCTCGGCGACTTTGTCGATGGCCTTGAAAATGGTCCCATGCTGAAAGAGAACCTGGACGAACTGCAACAAACTATCGATCTGATGCAGAACGACAACCATGACGATTTCTTCGATTCATCTATGCGAAATAAGAAGTACGGGCGGGTCGACGTTATGAACGGACTGGTCTTGCTCAAGAAGTAAGTTGTCTCGCTGAGACCGAATCCTATGATTCCTCCATTTGTGCCCGCGGCTGACTGTTAGTTACAGGCTCACATCAACAGGGGAATGCAAGCCCCGAGCCGAATCGGCGCCAGGGCTAATATTTCCTTGAAGTTTGGGATGTGAGGCAGCTTCTTATGTATATCTGCCGAAAAGCTGTCAAAGATGATGGGGTTCCATGATGTTACCATAGGTTTAATGAGAAACGAGCGCTTTTATACCAGTATAATCGAAGGGTATTTCTTGAAGAGAATCGACACATAAAGCCGGAGAAAAACGGATTCGCCTTCTCCCTTTAACTTGTCTTTCGTTTAGCCCATGAGTAGCTGGGGGGTTGAACCTTATTGTCTCCTGTGCCTTGTAAGACTAGTATTATCCTGCTCCTCGAGCTTGGCTTTCAAAAGGCAGAGAGTCCTTATCGACATCGTCTCAACGAGAATCAGGAGGGTGGAAAAGAAGATCAATAATCAGGACTGTTCGATCATATATTTTGTTAACCCCACTCCCTTCTTTCTTCCATGACGCACAGGGTGACTGGTGAGTGGCTAAGGTGGGCGATATACGCAAACCCTACTGTCACTCTACTGTCACACAGCAACCTCCAAGATAACCGACTGCATCCACGGTGACACAGCCTACTACGACTTGGGGGATCGGCATCCAGACAGCTCTTCACGGAGAAGAACCCCACGAGATACGGCATACTTTCCGCACCCTCCAACTAGATTATGAGCTCTGAAGAAGCGCTGTCGGCAAGAATGCCCCTCCCACGTGGGGTCCTGATCCCATGGGCTGCCTCCCAATTTCCCCGCCCGCTGTGCTTTTCTCTCCTCGCCTTGCATGACAAGCGAGAAATCATTACGACACGGCCGCCATGTCCATGTCCATGGGATGGGATCGGCGGTGTTGTGTGTGTGTTTGTGTGAGCGAGAGGAGACAGAAGAAAATTTCTCGGGGATGGGATATTGCTACCTCGTGTCCGTGTCTCCTGCCTTGTGGGACCGAACGAGTCTGGATTCTCGCATTCGACTAGACCTAGATCAGACTCGACCTCCGCGCGGTTGCAAATCCGGGAAACGAAATTGGGGCTGTGCGTGTTGCTAGCCTGCATCAGGCATGCAAGCGCCACAAAACTGTGATATACAGAAATGGCAAGCTAGCTCGAAACCTCCAGGCCATGTTCTGTCGCTTGTTTCTCGGAGCTTCGACCAACCGCCAGGCTCTACCTCGATTCTCAAATATCGAGGACTTGGGCGTCAGGTAGCCTGCGATCTTTCGGAAGCTCGTTTTTTGCTTTTGCGGCCTGTCAGTCCGTCCAACTTCGCTGAGGGATTTACTTTCTAGCACTGTTCTTCTGGATTGATCCAAATCCAATCCTGGTCGTCGTGTTGTGTTGTTGTCGGTCGGGAAGACACTAATTGGGAAATCCTTGATAATGGGTTTACGAAATGGAATGGGGATGATGCCCTCTTTTTGTTTTCTCCTTTCTTTTCTTTTTAGGGTTCTTGTCAGACCGTCAGATGGATACTCTTCTTGCCCTAAGGTATATGTGTTTTGGCTGATGTCTGATTGATGTGTAGATTCTTCTGATTGAAAAAGGGTAAAAGGTCGTGACGTCTCCTCCCAGTCTTCAGAAGCCGGTTGTGGTTCTCTCGCGTTTCCTCCATCCTACTCCTCTCTTTTTAGTATTTTCTTCCCGACCTGCGCCCGTGTTTTTGCGGTATCACCTTGGTTCACAATGTGGAGGCCTAGAATACCTCTCAACTTCATAACTCTCCACTGTAAGCCCTGTTCACTTGAGCAACCCGCAGGATTATCGGAAGGAAAAAGGGGTCGAGGGAGAGAGGAGAGAGAGAGAAAGAGAGAGAGAGAGAGAGAGAGAGAGAGAGAGAGAGAGAGAGAGAAGGAGGAGCGGCAGGGGAAGAAGAAGACTGACAGACTCGTGCTTTCTCGCAAGATGCGTGGATCATATTCATGGGGCTCCTGAGCCTCGTCGTCATCTACCCCTACGGAAACATGCCCGCAGTTGATGCGTACTTCTTTGGAGCCAGCGGATCTACCGAGTCCGGTCTCAACACGTTCGTTCTCCCCCGGGGTTGTTCTCTTCCATATTCTCCTTTTCCTCAAACGGTCCTTGCTATGCGCCATCTCTTCTAATCCTGGTGTTGCGGCAGTGTTGATATCAAAGACATCCCCCTATATCAGCAGCTTTACGTCTATTTCATTCCCATGTTTACCAATCTCGGGTTTATTAACATCATCGTCGTGGTCGTTCGTTTGTATTGGTTTGAGAAAAGGCTCAAAGAACAAGGTTTGTAATTTATTTTTTTCTCCCCTTTTGCGAGTCTGCTTCACGCTTCTTGTGAGAAAAAGATCTACCAGTGGCAGTCTCCTGTCATACATTGCTGACGACGACAATGCTATTCAGTCTTTCGTTTACCGAACCCGCGCCACGAAGATCTAGAGTCGAATCAGAAGTCCGATACTGTTGTCCAAGGTGATCAAGAGAACGCCGAGAGCTCAGAAAACACGTCTGGCAAGCCACCGGAACAAGATCTCGACCCGGATCTGCAGAAGTCAGAGTTAAAGCCCAATCCACAATCCCCAGATGAGGCCGAACGGAAGTCAGATGGCCATATCACCTTCGCAGACGAGGAGAGCCATCCCCGCAGGAATTCGAAAGTCCTATACATTCCCCCCCCTCGAGAGCGTGATAGAGGTAAGAACCGACCCCAACTTTCGGGCAACCTGAGGGTGGACTCGACGGGCTCCGTTGCTAATCAAAAGGTTCTTAGGTTATCCAATTGTAGAGAGAGAGGCGGGAGAAAGCAGTGATGAAGGTTGGCTTTCAACTTTACTCCCTCCTCCATTTTCTTACCTCCACCCTAGAGACTCCTTGTGCGCTAACATCGAAACATATTATATTTCCAAATAGATGAGGACGCCATTAAGCCAGCTGATCCTGCTGGGTCAAGCGGCATCAAACGCCGTCGCCATCACCTCGCCGGCCCGAGCATGTCCACGGCCAAGTCCCTGGAGAGGGTGGCGTCCTCGTTCCTCGCTCCCGGAGGCATTTTGACTCGCGAAAGCTCATCGCCTTCCAGAAAAGTACAACCTCGTCCCTTGAACCTACCCGGCCTGTCCAGGGGTGTCACGGTCGGACGTAATTCTCAGTTGTATAACCTCACGGCCGAGGATCGGAGTCGACTGGGCGGCATTGAATATCGAAGCCTCAAACTTCTTCTCAAAATAGTTACATGTGAGCCTTTAAAATAACTTCTTTCGATCTCCCTGTCTCACTCTTTATTTTTATATTATACCTTTTTCCAGCCCCCGAGTAACTGAGCTAAGGTATTCCTGTGTAGGTTATTTCTTCGGTCTACATATCTTCGGCGCCATCTGTCTCCTCGGGTGGATTCATCGAGCTCCGGCGAAGTATACGGATTATTTGCAGGAGTGTGGGCAGGACAAGACTTGGTGGTGAGTCGACTATTCTCTCTCTCTCTCTCTCTATTCCTTCTCTCTCAATTTCTTTTCTCATCTTTATCCAACTTTTGTATCGCCTATTAGCTATAACCCCATCCTAACGATTTGATATCTCTTCAAAGGGCTTTCTACTCTTCCCAGACAATGATCGATAACCTCGGGTTCACATTAACCCCCGACTCTATGATTCACTTCCGGGATGCCACATGGCCAATGATCCTCATGTCCTTCCTCGCCTTCGCCGGCAACACGCTCTACCCCGTCTTCCTCCGGCTCGCCATCTGGATCTTCTACAAGTGCGCGCCCGCCAGATCATCCACGAAGGAGACTCTCCAGTTCATCCTCGACCACCCTCGCCGTTGCTACACGCTCCTGTTCCCCAGCACAACCACATGGGTCCTCTTCCTCATCATATTCGCGCTCAACTTCACCGACGTCCTGTTAATAATCCTCCTCGACCTCCACAACTCCGCCGTCAACGAGCTGGCCATCGGCGACCGTATCATCGCGGCCATTTACCAAGCTGCGTCGGCTCGTCATACGGGCACTGCGGTATTCAATCTTTCTCTCGTCAACCCCGGCGTGCAATTCAGCCTCGTCATCATGATGTATATCGCTATCCTGCCCATTACCATTAGCATCCGCTCCTCCAATACGTACGAGGAGAGGGCGCTGGGTGTGTACCCTTTCGAGCAGGACTTGAACGAGTCGAGGGCTTCGTCGTATATCATGGTGCATATCCGGAATCAGTTGACGTTTGATTTGTGGTACATCTTCCTGGGCACGTTTTGCATCTGCGTTGCCGAAGCGAAGAAGATCATGGATGGTACCGACCCTGTAAGCACTTGCGGTCTACAGCCCCCCTCTCCTCTCCTTTTTTAACGCGGCGTTTCTTGCTGATGCAGTGTTACAGGCCTTTGCTGTCTTCCCGGTCTTTTTTGAAGTTGTATCAGGATAGTACGTTTTGTTTCCCTGGGGCTTTTCTTTTTCTCCCTCTTCTTTTCTTTCTGTCGATGGTTTCCTGACCGATGGGTTCTATACACCTGCAGTGGCAACGTCGGCCTTTCCCTCGGCCATCCCTCTGTCAACACTTCCCTGAGCGGAAAGTTCACAACATTTAGCAAGATAGTCATGTGTTTCATCATGATTCGCGGTCGGCATCGCTCGTTGCCGTATGCTCTCGACCGCGCTATCATGCTCCCAAGTGAGGGCACCGAGGAGGAAGAGCTGCGCGAGGAAAGGCCTCATGCGAGCTAACGAGAGAAAGCGCTCATGAAGGTAAGTTTTCGATGGAATAGCGAAGCGGATGGACACCTCGAGAAGGCAATTAATAACAATTCCCGGAATAGCACTGGAAAGGCAGGCTACTGGGCAGGAACATACGCCCTGGAGAAAACAGGTCAGAGTGAGAAGTGTAAAGGCCCTGTTATCTACCAAAAGCTCTAGGGTGATATTCTCAAAGGTAGTGGCATGTATATCAAGTAGCATTCCAGAGTTTATACAAAATTTCCCTCGTCTCAATTTGAGTGCCAGCCCAAAGGGAGAAAAAGAAAAAGAAAACTTGGGGATTCAAACCAAGCAACCAACCACAGACGGGAGCTCGGATTTCTCAAGAGTAGACCGTTTTCACCATACCCTCGAACGCATCCTTAATATAACTCTCAAGGGGCGTGGCCTCCACATCGGGGTAGAGCTCCTTGACGTCAAGGTATCCAAGATACTTGGCATGTTCAGGCGTGTTATCGCCTCTGATACCTAGCAAATTTCGATACTGCGCCATGCCAAGCTTCAACATGACGTCCGGGTCCATGTTCATTCTTGGCAATCTCCGCCTGGCCTTCTGGGATGATCTTGAGCAGTTCCTCTTTGGCCACCTACGGCCTCTTGTTTTAGTAGCTGGGTTTCATTCGAGGAATAATGACGGGGAACGCACATGTTCTCGGGGAACAGACTCGCCCCTCACCTTCTCAAGAAGATCAAAGATGCCATTCTGCGTCCAAACCCGACTGTACGCGAAAACGATCCCGTTCAACGTCCGCGGATCGGCGATGATTCTTGCGACGTATTTTCCGATGTCGCGGTTATCCGTGACGGCCCAGGGCGTGTTCCCGTCGCCGATGATCTTGGTCGTCGAATATTCCGTCTTGACGCGGATTCGTCCCGAGGGTAGGGATGGCAGGGAGAATTGGTACCACCAGCCGACGTCGATGGCTGTATAGGGGAGGTAGAGTCTCTTGATGTGATCCAATATGTCCTCCTTCTGTAAATTTCGTGAGACAAAACGCATAGTTAGTCAAGAATATAAGAAAAAGGGAAGAAAAGAGCTCTACTTACCATCTCCCTAGCCAACATGACACCTCTCGGAGGGCAACACGGTCCAAAAAAAGCTAGGCACATATCGACCCACACGAGCCTCGTGCGCAGCCTCAATGAGCGCCATCTCCTCCTTGAGTTGCATCGACGTCATGCAGGAGATGACGACGTCCATGCCAGTGAGGGCTTGGACGAGGACAGGACATCCGACGGCCCGTCGAGCTCAACGGGCTTAATGATGACGCCGCGGTTGGCGAAGGCAACGTTTGCAGGTTTACTGATGGAGGCTGGACGTGTGAGGGCTGTCACTTCCTATGGGGTGTGTTAGTGGGAAAAAGGCACAGGCCTTTTATCAAGTCTTTTTTTTAGGGACATTTATTTCGACGTACGAATTTCTCGGGAGTTGCAAGCAGTGCGTTGACGATGGAGGAGCCCGTCACGCCGGAGGCACTTGCTATGGCGACTCTCGTCTTCGCCGTCATATTGTGCGTTTTTCTTTGCCTACGTTTGCTTGGTATCAATTGAGATGTTTAAATTGCGATTGCTCGAGTATGGCATGTTAAGAGTTCTTCTACACCGAGTTCTATACTTCAGACATTGGGGAAGTTTTTATGTTTATATCTACACAATTTCTTTTTAAGATTTTCCAGTCCGTATCATAAGAAGACAGAGCTCCTTGCCCCGGACGCTGAATTCATTTACTGAAGCTCAATAACATGAAACTTATGACCCAATGCATCGTGTGTTTTAAACGTGAGGATTACAAATCCGCGGTGGAAATCCACGGCGGAGTCCCGGCTTCAGTGTTGTTGATATTGGGAGCGTTTAATTGGGAAATCAGGGGGCTTGAAATGAGGTTACGGAATGGACTTGGGATCGGAGACGGAGGCCCCACAAGCCACCGAATCCCGGGCCCGGCTCCGAACCCCGGCTTGGCCTGGCCATATTATCTCGTTGATCTTCGCAACCATTCAGAACGGTATTTGCCAATTATATTCCAGGCCCTTGGACGGCGTTATCAGCGGATCATTAATTAACTACTCGAAAAGATCAGTTCTCAATGCGGAGATGGCAGCTAGTAATATCATGCTCATAAAGAGTAGGGTAGGGGTCAGTGAAATCGAGACTTAATTCTCTCCGCATGCGCTACCGGCATCACACCTCAGCCCTCCGCGTCATCACATCCGACACTTTGGCGCGCCGTCTCGGCGTTTCTTACACTAGTCTCGAAGGAATGTTGGCATCTATCAAACCACACTAGGGCCATAAAACATATTTCTAAACCGATCATAACCTAGTCTCACCAGTTCGCAGATATATGCTATTCCCCAGTAACTACAGACTGGCCAAGATGCCCTTATTTTTCATTCACACTAGAAGCCCCTTTGACAAAACACTAAAACTAACATCGCTCAAAACATCAATCTTCAAACCCTCGACACCAACGCAGCCATAATACACATAAAACGCAACACATGCCCCACGTTATCTAGGTTGACCAAGGAAAGAATATCGATCGAAAAAGGGGAAAAAAAACAAGGCCACCCTGAAGTCATCCCAACATTCTCCAGAAGCCCGAAACTTATGGCCACTCTAATGCCTTCAACCTCACTTCACATCAACGTCCCCCAAAATCAACCTTTCTAGAACCTCCCACCCGTCTCCTGCCTTCTCAACTCCTCCTGAAACACGTTCCTCCCCTCTGATCTCGGCGACTCCTGTAACTTAATGTCCCCTTCATGAACACCCGCCCCATCCACACCTCCTCCTCCTGGACCCATTCTCTGCGAGCGACTCTTACTAACACCATAGCCCTGACTCGACCGCCTCCTAATCCTCGACAGCACGATCTTATCCTTATTCTTCTTCCACAGGCAAAAGAAGCCCAGCGCGACGGCCAACACTCCAACTATAACGGGAACGGCAATAGCTGCGGGGTGCACACCCTTGCGACCCGGCTTCTCGACAGGATCGACTACGGAAATCTCCTCGCGCACGACATAGATGCGTGGGCCCTCGGTCTCCTTGGGCTCCGCCGCCGTGCCGTACTTCATGACCATGGCGATGGACTTGGCGCCATTAGAGCCGCGCATAAAGGCCTCGGTGATTGTGAAGGGAGCGAAGCCGTCGCCTGCGCGGGCCGTCACGGATGCTATTTCCGCGTTGGATGGGACCCAGTGGGCGGAGATGGTAATTTTTTGGTCTTGGTTCTCGCTGGCGAAGAAGGTAGTGTCCCAGGTGACTACACAGGCGAGTTAGCTCCCAAAGCCTGGCTAAACAAATCACAGCCATTCGTCCATTCATTGCCATTGCTTCATAAAAGAGTGAAAAAAAAAAAAAAGAAAAAAAAAAGAGAGAGAGAGAGAGAGAAAAGAGAAACGAAAGAAAGAAAGAAAAAGCATGGCCTACTCAAATACGTCTTCCCAAGGCTCAACCGACTATTCGCAAAAGGCTGGCAAAATGGCCCATCAACCCCCCACTTCCCATCACAAACGGCAAACTGACCTCCCGCACCATTCTCCGCCGTAGCCGTCGGCGGCGGTGGGCTCCCCGTCGCGGTGGTAAGCGTGCCTGCGCTCGACATGGTGTACACGGTGCCGGTGAGAATGTAGGGGACACCGACTACGGTGGAGACGGCGCCATTCTTGGTGGTGACGGAGGCGGTTTGGGTGATGGGCTTGCCGGCTTTGTCGATGGTGACCCATTCGTGGACGACGTCGCGTGGGCGGAGAATGCCCGCGGCGAGGGTTTGGGCAGGGAGGAGGGAGAGAAGGATGGCGAGCAGGGCTGCGGGCCACCGCTTTTTGGAGAGCATTGTGGTTGGACTTATTTGGAGGTCGTTGGAGGGGGTGATGTGGTGATGTGATCGGCTATGGGTGATGGACTGAGGATGAAGATGGAAAGGGAGAAAGGATTGTAGCATAGAAGACTATGTCAGCTGTGGGATCTGGGTTGGTGGATAGCAACAATACATATCAGGGAAGCTTTGAGTTTGCTGCAGGGAGCGAAACATGAACTCTCTCCAGGTAAGCAAGAACGGGGCGTGGGAGCTGTGGTGTTTTGCGGTGTTCTGCAGTTCTTTCTCAGTCGAAGAAAATCAATGTATTGATGTAAGTGGGGAGAAGGTTCCGGAAGTAACTTGGGGTAAAGCTTGATAGCGACTCGCAAGGTACAAAGTAGATGAGGAAAGCCAAGGGCACCTGCCCACAGACCCGGAAAGAGTTTTTTCTTTTTTTTTTCTCTCTTTTTTTTCTCTCTTTTTTTTCTCTCGTTACTTTTCTTCTTTTCCCCTTTCTTCTTTTTTTCCCCCCTCCTTCCTCAGATTGCCGACCTATGCGGGGAATGGCAGGTCCTACCCACATCCGCTGAGGTGCAATGAGCGCATGTACGAGTAGTGAGCCGGGAAGTCTATGCGATGTACCAGTACCTAGCAATGTAGACTTAGCCAAGGGAAGGAGGGGGCCTGACATGCATCAGATGGAAACTACAAAGTACGCAGCTGCGATATTAGGAAGGCGGGATGGAAAGTTTGGGTCCCGGAGGCAGGAAACAGCTAGAGGAAGGCACATTTCGTGCCGTGAAGTTGCGAAGTTGCGACCCATCCTTGCGTAGTGCATGCATGGACCTCGGCCGGTACCAGAGTTGAGTTGCGTTGCTGGGCCTGGGAAAAATGGACAATGAATATTTATGGGCTCCAAGTAATTAACATCGAAAGATATTAGATCAGACGACGGTGGCGGATGGAAGTCACCAGGATGATACACTGGGTTGAGACTCGGAGAAAGACTACTTCGTTGTCTGGAAGAATTCATCAGCGAGCATCGCCTCTCCCAAGAACTGTCCATGCTATCATCGCTTTCGACGACGGAAGTAACAAATCATGATTGTCGGAGGTGAACAATCCAACTTCCGTCTACCTCCCTGGCTCCTCTAACCCCCATAGGTCCCGTATGCCCTGACCAGGGTCTCTTCAGTCGAATGACTAAAATCAGACACGGCCTAGGATAGGGTGACTTGTCCCACGTCTTTCGTCTGGAGAATCAATCAATGATTCATGATTCATGCCAACTTGGGGGTGGCCTTTTCTTGGGTCAGGCGGAGGGTTTCCTTGGCGAGCAAGCTGCACTTGTTCCTAGGTTGCCGGGATGGCAAATATTAAGCAGATATTACTCAACATTTATATTATTGGGCAATATCCAGAGGATCCGACAACCGAACCATGATCCCGATCCCGATCACGATGGAAAGGCATCCCGGGGCTCTGGACAGACAGCGAAGCCGGCATACTTCAGAAGTTCAGTGCCCTGCACGATGAATCCCGAATCGGCTGGGGAAGAACAGTTCGTGATCCCGTATTACATACAGCACGATCATTTCCGGGACCCTTCGCCGTGTCCTTGCCATTACATCCAAGTGGGGATGGATGCCTCGGAGAACGGACCATGGTGCACGCCGTGAATGTTGCTTATAATTAGCTGCCAAGCCGTTGATTCGTCGTGGGGTGTTCAGCCATCGTTGGCTGAAGTTGACATGCAGAAGGGGAGTCCACCCCCGCATCCGGCCTCACAGAAACGGATTAGTGCGGGGGGTTCTCCTCTGTCACTTCTTCCCGCAAAGCTCAGTTATTAGCACCAACTCAACGGTGGTGGCGGGTCAGTGATCAATGATCAATGCGAAAATGGTCTCCTTACCCAATCCGAGCATGTGTCGATGATGGCCGTACACTTAGCACCAAGCACCAAGCACCAAGCACCAAGCGTACGCCATACACCGCTCTTCCCTGGTCTAGCGGACACTTGGGGATGGTTGGAAATGGAGAGAATCCCAATGCTCTGGGTGAGGTTGTGGGGAGATTCGATTGGGCCACCACCATGCCCCATTCATCTCGGCAGTTGGATGGCACTATGAGTGGGTTTTCGGTGATGGAATGTCCTGTCCCGCTACTGACCAGGGTAGGGGTGGTGGAAGACCCTAGTTAGATGTTAGACAAATTTCCAGCACCTTGAAGTTCCACAACGAACTTGAGTCAAACGCTCCGAGCAGACCGAGTGTGTTACTACTTCGTAGTGCCTAATTTACATATTTCCTATCTTCAAAGAGACACAGCCATGGACAGGAAATATGGGACTCCGTAGAGTTGATTGTACGCGCTAATCTGGTGATTTTGTATTACTATCCTTCGAGATTCACGTCGACTTGCCTGGCATCCATCTTCTTCCTCGTCTCGACGCCGTTTCCCGTAGAAAGGAGCAGTCGAGGAGAGAAACAGCCTCGTACTGCCCGGAGTTTCTCTTGGCCCGGTCATGTTACCAACGCACTTTTCCTTCTGGAACTCGGACGGCTTGGCTTTATGTCTTTACTGGTAGTGAACCGCAGTACGCTTGTTCGTCCACCTTCTCGATGCTCCCGCACTGATCTGATTCCTGTCCAAAAACTGAATTAGGTCCCACTTGATGCTAGGTACTCCGTACTCTCCAACGTTGTCTAAAGTCTTGGTGTCGCTCAGCTTGTGGAGACACAAAGTAGGCGCATTGAAGCTTATATTCCCGCCATGACCTGGTCACGAAGCTAATCCTTATTTTGACGTGTCTGTCCTTGCCACCATCCTCCGAGAGTCTCCTCCGGACATGCTTGACGCAGAGTATGAGAATACGGGGCATTGGAACAAGCGAGCGAGCAAACGAGCAGTGAACCATTCAGTCTCCTGCTTCTCCGGTAACGGCCCAGCCACACGACCAGACGAATATTTTACAAGCCCTTGTAGAAGCAAGGCGAGAGAGTGGCGGGCCAATACCGAATCGGCACGAGATCGACTTGGCGCTGCAAGCGAATCCACGGTTCCGTTCGACAATGGCTCCCCCACACCACCACATTTCGATCAATTGATCCATTGATATTGATTCTCTCCCATCCCAGTCCCCTCTTTTGCTGGAATCGATGTCTTTCTTCAATGGCTCGCTGTATCAGTACCTCGAGCTGCCCATTTCCTTCTTTCTTGTGCACCGCACCGTGATTCCGCTTCCTCCCCTCGCGCCTCTCTCCTCTTCCACCCCCCTACCTACCCCCCTCTCATATATCCAATAAATCCAAATTGATGCGCTGTAGATCCCATAATCCTCCCCCGCCAGTTACCGGGGTAGAATCGGATTAGCTAACGCCAATCCCAAGGATGACAATTGAGGTAAACTCATCCCAGCTCCCCGGCCGCTCAAAAGGGTGGGGGAGGGGAGAGTGCACTCTGGTGTCATGGCTCTTGGAGAACTATCCCCAGGCCTAGATCTCTGTAGACTGTAGACTCTTTCCAAGGAAGGGGGGGGGGGAGGGGGGCAAATACTCATTCCCAGCCTCACTTCTTTACTCCCTTCTACCTAGAGCTTGTTCTCTTTTTCTCTTGCTCTGCTGTGTGAAGCTTGAGCTGATCTGACAAGGGCAGGCCTTCCTTCCTCGGTCACCAATATCGCATTGCATACATACTTGTACATCTATCGTTTCGAGAGAGCTCAAGTGCCTTGCCTGTAACTACTAACACGGGAACTAGCCCTCAACTCCCTATTGATCCCCAATCTCCTCTGTTCTCGCGCTCCCTTTGCTCCCATCATCTCTCCCATCCGCACATAACACAATGATGCTGAAACAAACCGCTCTGGCCGCGGTCCTCTTCGCCGCCGGTGCCCTCGCCAAGTGCGAAAACGTCATCGTGCCCAGTTATCAGAGTCCCACCCTCGCCTCAGGCTGGCAAGGCCAACTCGTCGCCAACGGCTTCAAGAAGCCCCGGACGCTACAATTCGACACCGAGGGCAACCTAATCGTCCTCGATGCCGGCGTCGGTGTCCGCCACGTCAAGTTCACCGACAATGGCGACACTTGTCTCGAGGTAGCCGAGAACAAACTTCTCATTGACAACAAGAACGTATGTTTTCTCTCTCAGTCACACTCAACACCTTACTTAATGTTTATCATAAGCAACTAACACATGATTCAGTTGAACCACGGCCTCACCTTCTCCGGCGACGGCAAAACCCTCTACGCATCAACCGAAGAAGCCGTCTTCGCCTACTCCTACGATGCCAAAGCCGGCACCGTCAGCGACGCATCCTCCCCCCGCACCGTCATAGACGGCATGTCCAGCAACGACCACCTGACGCGCACGCTCCTCATGTCGCGCAAAGCCGACGGTTTCCTCGCCGTCTCTCGCGGCAGCGATGAGAACTTCGACGTCGACGCCGAGGACCCATCCACTGGCGTGTCTCAGATTAAGATCTTCGACCTGAACAAGCTCGCTAGCGGGGCCAAGTATACCTTCAACTCGGACGGGAGGCGGCTTGGTTGGGGTTTGAGGAACTCGGTGGGGATTGCTGAGGATCCTGATTCGGGCATTATTTACTCCGTTGAGACGTCCGTGGATGAGGTTACGAGGAATGGGCAGAATATTGAGCAGAACAACCCCGGGGAGGAGCTAAATATGCATGGCAAGGCGACGGAAACGGCCGAGGGCGGGAATTATGGATATCCATACTGCTATCCGATTTGGGATACGAACGTGCCTGACAACGAGGGTCTGGAGACGGGTGATCTCTTCAGCACGAATGAGACGCATATTACTGATGAGCAGTGCGCCGAGGACACGGTTGCTCCCCGTTTGGTTTTCCCCGCTCACACGTCGCCTTTGAATCTCCTATTCAACTCTGACGGAAGCACACTCTACATTTCCTTCCGCGGAAGCTGTAAGCCCACCTTGCCTCTCTCTTTTTCTCTCTCTTTACTAACTTGAGCTCTCTCCCACAAGTCGACCCCTCCAACCCAGTCGGCTACATGGTCTCCACAGTCTCCTTCTCCAACGGCCAACCCACCGCCCGCGTCTCCGCAACCGACGCCCTCTCCCCCATCTTCACGAACCCCTCCCTCTCCGCCTGCCCCGCCGACTGCTTCCGCCCCGTCGGCCTCGCCTTCGACGCCCAGGGCCGCCTCTGGGTCTCCGCCGACAGCACAGGCGAGATCTACGTCCTCAAGAAACTCGCCGACGCCGCCGCCCCCGGCGTCTTTGTCTCTAAGCCGGACGAGAGCGGTGCTGGGGCGCCCGGTGCGTTTGGCTTGCAGGGTGTTTTGCTCGGGGGTGCTGCTTTTGCTGTGGCTGCGTTGATTGCTTTGTGAGGTGTGGAAGAAGGGGGGCAGAAGACGTGCTGTGGCGTTTGCAGAGCTGAAGGTTTCTTTTCTTTTTTTCTTTTTTCTTCTTCTATTGTCTGTCTCTTCTGGGAGAAAAATAGTATTTTTTCACCATATTTCCTTGTTTGGGTGTCGGGAATAGGAGGCAAAAGAGTCTAATTTACCTTGGCATGATGGAAAAGCATCGCCGAGTCTCTGAACAACATCGTTTTCGTATCCTCCTTTTCAATCAAATGACGGTGTGCTCTAATATACGGAACGATTTCAGGATTGAAGACTTGACCAACTCACATTGTATGTTTGGCTGTTCGGTAACGACGTTTCAAAGGAAAAGACACTCTCAGGTACAAGCCATCTCGTCAATGGATTGATGTACGATCTATTCTTATTTCAGATCCAAATTTTAGAATATTTTGCCATCTAAATATGTCTTTTTCGTCATCCAATCCCAAATTCACTCCTAACATCTCTCTCCTTAACCAATCGCAGCTGCCCTGCCGCCCAACGCCGCAAGCGCCGCCAACTTCTCCTCCCCAAGCTCCAGCTTCGGCACCCCCGTCTCTCCCTTGCCTCAAGAGCAGGGACGAAACACGTAGCGACAAGGTACGCGAGATACCTCCCGGAAACCTCCAGGGTGACGGTGCCGGCCACGCGCGGATCCTTCCCCCCCTTGGCGCTAAGGCCGCCAGCGCCGTGGAGCGCAGTGGACGCGTTGCGGTCGTCAAGCTCAGGCACGATTGTGTTGGCGGGGAGATCGCCTGTGACGAAATGTAACAGTGGAAGGAGTGCGTGTTCCTCCTTCTTCTCGTCGCTGAGGTACGCGGGCAGCTTGGCGCACCAGTCGGCGAGGGAACCTTGGACACATAGGTCGCACGCATACTTGAGTAGAGAAGCATCCAGTTTACTTGAGCGCCGTTACGAATAATGGCATCGGCATCCTTAGCCACGTAATCCCAGTCGGCCTGCAAGCGACCAAGATTCAGCTTCGAGATGTCACCAGTCACGACCTCAAGGCTAGATCGTCAGTCATCAGACCAAAGACGCCTTGGAAATAGTCTCGATACGGCTGACACCCGACGCAGCATCCTTGCCGCGGACATGTGCAATAACGCGCGTCTCAGGGTCACTTAGAAGCTGGCGGAGATGTAAGAACCGAGGAAGCCCGTAGCACCAGTCAAGTAAACGGTCTTCGGGCCAGAAATCTTCACGTCAGCGCTTCGGATCGAAGTAGGAAGCTGCTTGACTAGGTCGCAGACATCAGCCGCGTAGGCCTCGTTTTCGGCATTGCTTCCAATGTTGATTAAGTGTGCATCAAGGAAGAGAGGTATGAAAATGTCTCGTTGTAGTACGCAATGTGTAAGCATTTCTTCCCGGCATGCAATATGAGTGAGGATCCTGATCTTGTTCACAAACCTGGATAAGGTCATGGGAAATTCCAGACAATGCGGTGAACCTGTCATTTTCAGACAAGTTGAATTTCTCTGCCATCCAAGGAAAGTAGTAAGTCAAGGAAAAGTGACAACCCTGGGCACCCTTAGTCTTGCCCCTCAGAACCACTGGTAAGGCTGAGAGTCGGTATCGAATCAGGTCTGACCGAGATGCCGGGGAACTTATCCCTGCGATCCTCCTGAGGCTGAAGGCAGTCCTTCCCATCAACCTCTCCATCCTTGAGATCTCCGCTATCTGCTAGTCAGAGGGCCGGAACTTCCGCCTTGATTTTGAGGTTATTCGTGATGAACTCGGCAACGGTGTTGGCAAGCTTGCCCGACTCATCAGTGGCGCGTTGGACCTGCACGAGGAAAACAGGATTCGCAACCTCTAGGAGGATCCTTGGTCGGTCGGCGGGGTACTGAGGTTCAAGAACACCGGCAGTGGCACCGGTCATGAGAGCACCCATGTAAGCGACGCCTAGGTCGACGCTGATATTACCAACACTGCGCCAGCAGCCCGGGCCAGTTAGGAGCCAATTGAGGGGCCAATTGGAGGATAATTCACCTGCAATGGGCATATGTCATGGCTACATCGCCGAGATCGTAGCTATTGTCGAGGAAGAAGTGCGCGAGCTGGTTGGGGCTCTCGTTGATCTGCTTTTAGGGAAAGATGCGCTCTGGGTTTCGCGGGGCCCCGGCCCCGACAACGTAGTGCCCCCCGGGGTGGGCTGCGGCATTGGTGGCAAGAGATGTCGTTGATGGCTGGATATTCAAACAGCACCCGTCAGTCTTCCACAAACCAGAGCTAATGACGCGCCAAAAAGGGCTGAGAGAGGCACTTTACCTCCACGGAAGTCATCAATCCAGGCCTGACAGGGAAGTACTCGGAGACATGGTGGGCACCTCAAAGTGAGAAGAGTGGAGAAATGTTGAAGTTCACCGAGCAGTTCCGGGCATTTGAAGACACAATTTCGAAAGAAACTCGATCTCGGGAAGCGAAGACGAGACCGCAATTGCACGATGCGTTACAAAATATCCGCTGAAGTGACTTCTTTCCAGTTACACCTTCCCTTCGGTTTTTGGCGGGGTACAAAATTGCCCTGCCAGAATTGGTCCAAGTTCTGGCTTTGGTGGGGAAGCTGCCATCTTGACCTCACGTCACCTGCCGCAAATCGGACAGCTGGGATGTACTAATGTATCGCTGATGTGATTGGTGAATTGTCCATTGTCGAGTCCAGGTCTTGGCGGGGCTCAAGGACCTGCAATTGTGATGATATCGTCGTTGATATTGAATAGCTCTCATGCCTCCTAGCAACGCTGATAAATTGTGATAAAACGCAATTCTCAAGCATTTTTCCGGTCCTCCTCATTGTTGATATTGCCCATCGATACAAGAATCATGACCCCTGAAGAAATCGAAGCTGTTCTCCAAGGACAAGACGGCGGGGCAGCGGGGCATGGCAAACCAGCTCCCAGCGATGAGCAGCAGAAGGTCAAATGGTCGCAGGAGGTCTTTACCGAGCTAGAGAAGCTCTGGGTCGCCAGAGACGCGAGCATCAAGTTGTATGCCGAGAAGCTTGCCATCGGCAGCCGCAAGGGTTCGTCGCTTCAGTCATAGAGCTAGCTCTGGAATGAAGGAGATAGCTAACAGCGGGCTGGGTCAGAATCATGGAGGCTTCCACTCGGCGAGTCCGGAATCCTCCAGTTCTTCTTGGATGTCATCGCGGAGCCTGATACCCCCGATGATCTCGCTATCCAATGCCTCCGTCTCATCGGCAACTCTTGTGCTGATACAGGCATGTCCGCACCGGCCCCGGTCATGGTAGCTCCTCCGCTGATCTTCATCCCTAGATGAGAACCGTGACCGTGTCGTCAAGGCGAATGCTATCCCCAACATCATGAGCTTGATCTCGAACCCTAAGTTACGGCCATTTGCTGTGACCGTCCTATACAACATCATGGTGGACTACAGTAAGTCTAGCCGGTTGGCCCCCTTCACATAGCTAACCAACGACATCCATACTGATGAGCCCGAAGCACCTGCCCAGTTGCAGGCCTCCAACTCAAAGCTCAGCTCAAAACTCATAGACCTCCTCTCCGGTCCTAATGTCGAAGATGTCCGACCGTTGGTAGACCTACTCTGCAAAACCCTCAACCTCCTCGCGACCCAAGGTATGCAAGCTTCTCCCTTTTTTTTTTCTCACTCTGGCCCCTAACTCCTACTAACTGAGCCCCCTTCTAGAATTCGAAGCAGCCAATGCGGCCTCCCAAACTCCCTCTGTCCTCCTCTCCCTTGCCGTAACCCCCGAATCCTTGGAAGACCCTGAAGACTTCGTCTCCCTTGTTTCCGTTGCTCAAGAATACCTCACTCACCGACCTCTCCAAACCGTCTTCATCACCTCCGGCGGCATCCCCACCTTCCTCGCCGTCTTCGAAACGGCCCACTCGCCGCGGTTTGAGTCCGAATCCCTCGACAACCCCGAGCTCTCCTCCCAAGTCTCTGTCCTGCAAAAGGTCCTCATCAACGCTCTCTCCGACATCACGGACAACCCAGCCTTCGCGCAGACGCATCCGATCTCGAGCCCCATCTTCACCCAGCTCAGCGACTGGCTTAATTCTCCCAGCCCTGCCCTGCAGTCTGCCGCGTGTCTTGCCCTGGGTAACCTCGCTCGCGATGACGCCTCGAGCCTTTCCCTCGTCAACACGTACGCAATTCACACCCCCGTCATCAAAATCCTTTCCAGCACAAGCAACACCAACACCCTCCTCATCCACGCCGCCCTAGGCTTCCTCAAAAACCTCGCTATCCCACCTAAAAACAAACGTGTGCTCGGTCCACCCCTCCTATCTCAACCTGCTCTCCCCCGCATCTGGGCCATGGATGCTCTCCCTCAGGTTCACCTGGCCGCGGCCTCCCTCACTCGCATGCTCCTTGTAGACGTCCCCGAAAATGTTGCGCTTCTCTGCAGTCCGTCTACCACAACAGACGAGGAATCGACCACTAGCTCTACCGGACTGGCTCCTACAAACTTCCATAAACTCCTCGCCCTATTCAACAAGACAGATGACCCCGCGAAAATGGAAACTGCCCGCGCCGTCCTCCGTGTCGTGCGCTCCCCACTCGGGTCTACCTCCCGCGCCCTTTACGACTCATACTCTCATATACCAGACGCAATCTCCCACCTCATCACACAAACCCGCTGGCCTGCCCTGCGCTCCGAAACTATCAGTGTTCTGGCGCAAGCTTCTCGCTCTGAGGCAGCACTTCCCATGCTCTACCACCTCTTTTCTAGGAACGAGAACTTTGCTGTGTTAGGGGATGCCGTGAAGGGCATTGCGCCTCAACCGGAGGAAGGAAATGATTCCGAGGCTCTAGCCGCGCAGGTCCTGAGGGCCGGTGCGGAACAAGCTGCGGAGGCGGCCGCAGAGGGAGAGGGAGCTACAACGGGCGGTTCTACTACTACTACGGTTGGCGTGCTTCCTTTGAGGGCGGATCAGGAGAACTCGCTCATTATTGTGTGGAATCTCACCTCGTGGATGAAGCAGGGAGGTGTCGACGGTATTCAAGCTGTTGAAGGGGAGCAGCTTAAAAGTGTAGAGGAGTTTGAAGAACTAATGAAGGAAGGTGGCTCGCTTCTCAGTGGTGGGAAGGAGGGGGTTTCTGAGCCCTTGGCCAGTGAGAACACGGATCATCCATGAAACATAAAAGAGAATGTATTTTCTGCGGATGGTTGAACGGAGAGTCGACTCCGTCAACAGCGCTAGCCATCACTGCCAAGGTCATAGTGAGCATGAGAAAACAAAAATTAACAAGAGAAAAAAGACAATGCGAGTTTTAAGTCTCTAATGCGTTTGTATTCGTGGTTCACCCTTGGTATCGTCATGAAACTACCAAGGGGGCTCTCATACCATTCCCGACCTTTCCATGTTCCGTAACCTTTTTTTTTCCTCAAGAAGAGTAGCAGCAAGCAAGCAGGAGAAGATTTAGGGGAAAAGAGTCAAGAACAAAAAAAGAAACCGGCAGACACAAAAGACAACACAAGACTCCCAGTAGTGAAGAATCCCCAAGTTGTCCAGGCAAGTATTCTTTTTTGATGTTTTTTTTTCTTCTTTCTCTCTTTGGTGAAAGGATATAAACCTCGATACCATTTGCCTGTCTTGTGGGCAATGAAAAATAAAAAATAAAAACACACAACTCCGGGGCCTACCGCTACCTTCCTGTCGTTGTCGTTTCCAGCTCCTCTCTCCCTCTCTTCTCCTTTTTTATTTCTTGGCAGCCTCGGCGTCGGCCTTATCCCTGATGCGCTTCTCCCTGGCACCAGCCAACCTGGCGTCGCTGCGGGCGAGCCTGAGCTTCCTGAAAGCACCGCCCTCGACAGGCTTGGGAAGATCGCCCTTGCTGATCTCCTTGATGGTCTTGTCGGCGGAGACGATGGGGATGGCGGAGGCGAGGGAAGAGACGAGATCAACCTTGGAGAGGTCGGTCTTGGTGTCGCCCTTCTTGGGGGCGTTGGACCTGCGGGGCAGGACGATGACGCGGGCGAGGTACTCCTTCAGGCGGGCGACGTTGGCGGCGAGGGACTCCTCGGAGACGTTCTGGCGGCGGTGGTCGACGGCGATACCGATCGTGGGGGCGTAGAGGCGCGGGACACCGGCAGCCTTTTTTTCTTGGTTAGTTTCAAGACATTCCACTCTCCTCCAATTTCGGAGACGATTTTTTTGGTCTGTTGGAGAAAATGCAACGGCGCATGCCAAAGTCACCCCAATTGATAAAACCAGTCCCAAAGGAAATACGAGGCAAAAAATGGTATGCATACCTTGAGCTCCTCAAGAGAGAAACCGCGGCCAGCCCTGGCACGGCGGTTGTGCTTGATGGTAGGGCATCGCACGATAGGTCGGAGAAGGTCGACGGGACGAGGGGCGACGGCGGCAGCCTTGGCCCTACGGGCATCCCGACGCCTGACCTTGGCACCGGGCTATAGATTCCATCACGTTAGAAAAGACAGGTTTCTTCGGCTTTTGCTATATGCGTCTATCCGCCTCGTCGAGATAATTTTGTCTTTGACGGGTGTCCGGATTCGCGACTTTTTTTCTTCTGTGGTCATCGTACCTGATCGAAGTGGCATCGAACCCGACGTTGCCAGTCCTTTCGGAGATCTAAATTCCACGAGTTAGTCCATCTCTAACTATCGAAAAACTCCTCATCGTTCTCGGATGAGGTCCAATATTAGGAGGGTGCGAAAGGATTCGAATGCTTACGGTTGCTGATAAGCTTCTGGTTGTGCTTGATCGCCTACACGTTGAGAAAGAAGCAGGTTAGAATGTAAAGCTCGAAGGAATAGAAAGGCATCATTCGACGTTTTTCGTACCATTGTGCCGGTTCACGATCAATCACTTTGTCGTGGAGGTGTGATGGTGATGTCGGGAGGGCAATTGGGAAGAGGTTCGAAGATTAGATTTGATGTTCAGGTCCGCCTCGACGCAAATTCTTTGGTGGGCTTGAAACCCTATGCGGGTACGTATCTTTTTTTTTTTGGCCTTTTCCTTGTGCAATCTTGCTGGGAAAGTGGGGTCCTTTTCGGTGACCTGGATGACTTGGGGTAGTATTACCTAATCACGTGAGGTGGTAAGAAATTTGAGATGGAAATTCTCTTTTCGCATTGTTTTTTTCCACCGCCACACTCCCTGGTGGCTGGTCCCCGTTCAAGCCGCAAAGCGTCACCCGACAAATTCCCGAAGAACTTCCCGTGTATCCGCGCTGTCCAGCGGAACTTCTCGCGAATTAGCTTGGCTAAGCAAAATCTCATGACATTTTCCGTTGCAGTGATTTGAGGGTCCTCGAGGAAAAGAAAAGAAACGAAAAAAAAAATACTTGGATTTCCCTTCTTGAAGGAAACAAACCCCTCCCGCCCTCGTTTTCTCCAACAATCAAGTTTTTTCTTCCTCCTCGAAGCAAATCACAATGGCCTCCCGATCAGGTCCGCGGAGCGTCAGCGATGCTACGCGCTTCACGTCGACGACACCGCAGCCGAAATCCAAAACTTCGGCGGCGTCCAAGGCCGGCGGCCCCGGCCCCGTCGGCGAGACCCTCGAGCAGCGGGTAGCGCGGTTAAGGGCTGCGCATCTCGCCGCGAGGAGCGCGCCTCTATCGAGATACGATCGGATAACGGAGGGGGGTAGGAAGGTGTTTGATGTGATGCATAAAGCTACGTTGGCTGGGTTAATTGGGTTTACGGGTATGCGCAGGCCTTTTTTTTTTTTTTTTTTTTTTTTTTTCTATATGGCGTGATTTTGGGTGGACGACAGGGAAGAAGAAGAAGAAGAAGAATATGAAGAAACTAACGACGCACAACAGTGATTGCTGGTGTCTTCAGCGTCTATGCCGTCATGGACATGCTCAAGTATAACCGCCAACGTCGCGAAGACTTCATGCAAGCCCAGAGACGAATCGAGCATGACGCCCTTGCGTCCGCACGTTTGGCCTTTGTCAATGGCACCGCCACCGACGAGCAGACTCGCCTTGTTGAGGAAGCCATCAGGGAAGCCGACAGGACGGGACAGAGACTACCCCCTCTTCTCTCCGGCCCCGCGACACAGGAGCAGAAGGACAAGTCTCAGTCGTTATGGGATCAGGTTGATGCTCAGGTCAAGGCGCAGCAGATGGGCGTCTCGCCCGCCCAGGTTGAGGAGCTAAGGAATAAGGCCAAGGGGGCTTTCGAGCAGGAGAAGGCGAGTCAAGGGAAGGGCGGTCCGTTGGATCAGCTGGGCGCGGGAGCGGCGGGAGCGACGAAGACAGAGAGCTCTGGGAAGAGCTGGTGGAAGGTTTGGTGAGTTTAGCGGGTGGTGGAGGGGAAAGATCAAAATACTATGGCGTGGGATGAGAGTCGAAAGCTCGGCGACTCTACAAGTTGGTTGAGAAAAGGCTAGGCAGGCAGGTGGGGGAGGAGATTGTGTGTGACGAGTACGACGGCTGTATTATAGAATCTATTCCTGTGTATGTAGACTGGCTACATTAGACGGCGTCTGGGATGTGCATTGCACTTGGAAGAAAACATCCACCCTCTCATATAATACATTGCATCCCAGCGTACCTTGACCGGTACTCTTTACCACAAACTTCATTTTCCTTCTGATGTATGCTTCCAGCTCTCGATCCTCTCAACCCTAGAGTCATTACCATTTTCCATCCCGTATCACCTCATTTCCCCCAGCCAGCTAGCTTCTCAGACATACAACCACAACCCCAACAGAGGACACCAACGCTAAGCTATCCCCCCTCCTATCCGTGATAAAAGAGGAAGCTTCGAGCCTTCACGAAGTCAAGTCGCAACGCTAAGACCAAGACCACACTCATTGTTCAGCGAAACTCCATCACTCAAATAGTTCCAAGTCACCAGCAGACGACGGCGGCATAACCCATGGCCGCCGCAGTTGCAGGTATTATTGGCTATTTTCTTCGGTCCTCTTCAGTGGAGTCTAATACTATATTTACTATGTATCTCTTCAAGAACATGTTCGAGGAATATAAGAGAAGAATAATAAGAAAAGAAAAGGCCGTCCAAGGCAGGACTGTCCTCCTTTGGAAAACAAAGGAAGACGGGGTATATGGTCAATCTAGAAACAAAATAGGAAATAATGCAAAAGAACGTTTTGGGGAGACGTTCCACGTCATCCCGTTGAGCAGACATCCAATCTAAGCAAATGATCCATCCAAAAGGGAAAAAAAATTTGCCGTCCCATGAATAGGTTTACAACGCCGTTAACAACGCCTGCTGCCAGAGAAGAGGGTTCAAAAGGACCGCAAAGGACATTCAAAAAAAGGGAAGAACGCAGGCGGAAAAGAAAAGAGAGAGAGAGAGAGAGAGAGGAGAGCTATCACCAGGGGTTGATTCGGTAAGTAAAATCTCGACCGAGGCTCCACCTCGATGACGGTGACGCCACCGCGAGCTCGGAGACGACAATCCACGAGAAACAATCATTTTTTCACCTAGGATATGATAATGTGGTTAAAGTGGCCGGGGACTTTTAGCCTGCACTTCTCGCAGTCGGTTCTATATCCCATGCTAAACGTCTTCTTCATGCCTGGCTGCCACGTCCACGAGTTAATAGTATGTCGCGATCGGATGTGTCCCCTACGGCTTTGGGGAGGCGTCGTCGGGACATCGGCGACGTCGATAGGTACGGGCATACCCGGATCAACGCCGGCACTCTCATCGGGACTCGATATGGATACCTGAGACGCGAGCCTGTCCGCCAAGTGCGTCGTGAACCCGCCATCGAGACCCATGTTGGGAGAGCCGTCCTCGCCCTCGCTAATGGGGGAAGGAAGCCTCCTGTTCCGAACGTTGTTCCACTCCTCAGAGCCCGTGGTGCGCGGCACGGACTGGTCCGTACCGGCGAGCGAATCAAATCCACACTGGTGGTGGCCCATGTTGTTGACGCCGTTGGGATGGTGCGGGTCGGACGCTACGCCGGCGCCTTCCCAGTGTGCGCCCCTCAGTTGATTCCTGAAGCTGGGCTGGATCGGCGTGGGAACACGGCCCGCGAGATTCGCCGCCGCGGCATCGGATGTGAGTGGGAAGGGGTCGAGGGGTTCACTCGGCTGGTCGGTCGGTTGGGGGGATTGTGCGTCCATGTCCATGCAGGCATCCTCGGCTTCGTGGGGATTTTCGCTCTCGGGTACCACGGAGTCGAGAAAAGCGGACGCGGCCGAATGCAACGGGAACACCGGGGAACCGGACCACGGCTTCGCGGACGTCGAAGTCCCAGACATGACTCGTTTCTAGAAAAAAAAAGGGGGGTTAGAACTTTCACGGAGCACTCGCGGAATCAAACGAATAACCCAGATTCGTACGTTTCGATGCTCGCCAAAGCTGGAGGAGCCGTAGCTAGCTAGATCCTCCTCTTCCTCCCGAAGACGTCTCCTCGAAGAATTCAAATGACCTGCCATTTTTTTTTGTCGCGAAAGAAGAGTGGTCAAAATCTGAGGGAGGGGGCGCGGAGTTGTCGGAACGTTCGCCAGAAGAGAAGCGAAAGGTGGGTAAGTAAAAGCCAGGAGGGGGATAACGGGGCTACTTCGTGGGACCGCAAACAGCTCCCATGGATGAAGGCGGCAGCCGGCAGAAAATCACGGATATCTAGGTGGAGGAATATTCTCGCGTTTTGATTTTAGGAGGAAGAATGTTGGCGACGACAAGTTTCCATTCGGATCAAGGATCCATCATTGATCCATGGCTGCCTCCAGTGGCGAAACCGACGATAACGGAGAGTGAAGTTGGGGCCGGACAGGTACAAAAGACAAAAGATGACCAGACCAATGCTCTGAATGGTGCGACTCAGCCTCAGCTCGGAGGGGTTGGTTCAGCCTCCAGGGGGCTGGTGCCTGGAGTCTGTAGCCTGTGGCCTGGCCTGGACTCTCGGCTCTTTGGGCGGTCTTGGAATGAAAAGTCAGCAGAATGGGAATCAACAATGTACATTGATACTTCGAATGTACTTTGTAGAATACACGCACACACACAGAGTTGTTAACAATTCTCGAGATTGGGATTTGATGGTTTTAATGACAGCACGAATTGATTCAGATTGGGAGAAGAAGAAACAACCACGTTCTCCCTTCCCCAAGGCTGGCGCCAAAAACTCAATTAGCTCCATCCCCGGAATCTATTGAACTTAGTACATTGCATTCCGTGAACCAAGGTCGTAGTTCATCAATATTTACTTCGTAGAAGCCACAGCAAAACACAACGCTCGGGAACGATGAATCCACAGCCCAAGGGTAAACTTAAACCGATGTCCCCCAATCAGTTCGTCATCCGCACCACCTATCAGTTCTTCCTCGTCAATCAATACTCATCAGCATCGCTAGAGGTAGACTTTAGCCACGCCGATCCGGCCCTCAACACCTTTCTGGAACCTCTTCGGGGACTAAGACCATGGCACGCGCCGGCAATCTCTGATGATCCAAGATAGCTTTAGTTCATTCCTGATGTCGCTCAGGGCTTCTCTTGGGATCTTGAAATGTCCCCTTGACTTTCTAGAACTCGAACGAGGGATGGAGAGGCTTACGGGAAGGAAGGCACTATTTAAATGGTGTCTGCAACAAGGCAAGATTTGGAGCATTCAGCTTACTAGTGCGAATCTTAGAGGCGACTGAGTAGCTGCGCATCGATGAGGACCGGGATCTGCTTCGAAAGGGGGTCTGTATAGTAGGCATCGTAGCCGAAGCCGCGACCATCGAGATTCATTCGCGCCAGCTTCTCGCCCAAGCCGTCCTAAAATGTGCCGTGGTGGAGTCGCCGATGTCGACGACGGGCTTAGGGAGCTCTCCCAGTCGGCATCAGACAATGAGAGCAAGACGCCTGGAGTTGCCACCCATGATATTTAACCGCTCTTCTGATATTTTTCTTTCTACTTTTATTTTATTTTATTTTTCTTTAATTCCCTCTATCTTCCGCTTCTGTTTTCTTCCCGTTCATTATTTCGCGCTGAAACCGAAACCCTCACACTTATTGACTCGTTTCTAGAGGAATCAGAACTAAACAAAATCGTTCAACATGGTCAAGCCCGCCGTCTACCTCACGCTCTTTGCGGCCGTCGCTCTAGCTGCCATCCCTGCTCGACGCCACGAGGACCATGATCATGATCACGCCGCAACTTCCGTAGCAGCCAGTATCGCTCCCGCCCAGACCAGTGGCACTCATCATAGCGAAAACGACGACCACGGCCACTCCGCTACTGTCCCGGGCATACCCATCCATACCACCACCGGCCAAGGCCATGACGACGGTGAACACAGCAGTCGGGGAAGCGCCGCTTTGACGGGCAGCTCTGCGCCGGTCGCGTCGACTCCTACTCCGGCAGCGTCTACCTCTGATCCGGCCGCTTCTACTTCTGCCGACGGTTCATCCGGAGGCAGTACGACTGGCCTGTCTTGGTCTTTGGCTGCTGCCCTCGCTGTCCTTGTTGGGTATATGGCCTAAGTCAGTAGTTGGAAGAGAATAAGATTCTCTCCGAGCGTTAGTGAAATTGAATGGATTTACATTCGTTGTCTACGTTTATGGTCTCGAAAATTGAAGCATGCGGGCATATTAATACTGCCTGTTTTGATAGAACGGAATCAATCCATGTTCGTCTTATATGTGATCATATCATGACTCTCCTCTTCAAATCCACTGTCTGAAGTCTCAGAATGGCTCATACGAGCTGTTAACATTACCAGCAATAAGCCACCAATTTTATTGCAGAGGTTGTATGTCGGACGGATATGCAGCCGCACCAGCCAGCTTTTCGGCAAACCACCTGAATTGTCGCATCCCACTCTATCATGAGGGAGACAATCCTCGGATAATATCTTGACTCAGGATGGAATCTCCTTTTACCTCAACAACTGGCCGACGAGCTATGGTGTTGCGCCCGTTGCCGTTGGTTATCGTTTGGGTTGGTGAGCAGCGATTCGACTCATTCTCGAGAGTTTTGGTTTAGTAGATAATCTCTCGACTGCCAGGAGAGGTTCACTAATACTCGCATCCCTCATAAGCTGCCGAACCTACGAACGGGGCACAATATAAAGTCCGCTATGTCTTCCTTGACTCTTCGAATGGCCTTGTTAGTCAGTTCCGTGGCCCTAGCTAGCGCCAGTTCGGGTTACCTGCGGCATGGAAGCCTCTCTAAGAGGGCGGATACTTTTTCGAACCCAGTTCTCTGGGAAGACCATCCTGACCTAGACGTCTTCCGCATCGGGGATGTATTTTACTACTCCTCGTCAACATTCGCCTACTCTCCCGGTGCCCCGGTCCTAAAGTCCTACGATCTCGTCAACTGGGAACCGGTATCCCACAGTGTGCCCGAGCTCAATTTCGGCGACAAGTAAGTACAACCTCACCAGAAACCAACGAGCATGTGTGAAGGGCATCTGGGCCAGCACGCTCCGCTACCGGGAGTCGAACGACATGTTTTTACTGGATGGGATGCGTCGAGAGTGGCAGGACTTACGGCAGCGAGGTATCGGAGTGGACGTGGACGAGTCATCCTCCGATTAGTAGGTGCTATTATGATGCCGGGCTGTTGGTAGACGATGATGATACGTTGTATGTGGCATACGGTAACCCCGGAATCTCCGTCGCTCAGTTGGCGCCTGATGGCTTGAGCGAGGTTAGATCCCAAGAGGTTCACGGAGTCCCTGGAGAAACCGTCGAAGGTGCCAGATTCTACAAGATCGATGGGTTTTATTACATTCTTGTCACCAGGCCGGCAGATGCGGAGTACGTGCTCAAGTCCAACAATCCCTTTGGCCCTTACGAGAGGCGCACGCTGGTATCTCGAATCAGCGGACCGTTGCAGAATGCCGGGTACGCCCATCAAGGTGGAATCGTCAACACCGTTAATGATACATGGTATTATGTCGCTTTCTTGGATGCCTATCCGGGGGGACATATTCCGGTCATCGCCCCCTTAGCTTGGGCTGCCGATGGATGGCCAGAGCTCGTCACTGACAAGGGTAATTGGGGCATGACCTACCCGATGCCAGTCCAGACAAACAAAACAGTTGCACCACCAGTTGGTATCGACGAGTTCAAAGGAGCGAGTCTAAGCCACGAGTGGGAGTGGAATCATAACCCCGACACGACGAGGTGGTATCTCGCAAACAACGGAACCGGTGGGCGTATTTTGCAAAGGGCAACTGTCACTACGGACGTATTTTCGGCCCGCAATACACTCACCCATCGTGTTATTGGGCCAGAGTCCACGGGCACCTTCCGTCTTGACGTCGGTAAGATGCAGGATGGTGACAGGGTGGTGCGGTGCTCTTCCGGGACCGCGCCGCAACGACGTCTAGCTCCTTCTACTCGCTCACCCACCTTCCAATAAACTCCTAGTCCACTCGCCAACTTACTTTCCTACCTTTCCTTTACCCATGTTATCGCCATTGATGGTTGGACGGATCAGTGCAGCGCTGACTGCAGCATCACACATAAAAGAATAGGAAACAGGTGGGTGGCCAATGGTTAACTACCGAAACTCGCAGAAAGCTACTACAAACTGATAGGGGTCCGATCGATTGACCAGCGGGAAACAAGGGCGGGAACACATAAGAAGGGTTTCTAACAAAATGGAAAGACGATGAATCGGGATTTCGGTACGGCCTGTCATTTACACAATACACATAAACGGGTGGGCAAGGGGAGGGATTGGAGTTCCCTGGAATCAAAACTGACAGCAAAATGTTGAAGTGTATTCGAAAGAACTGCAAAAGACTGTGCTGTACCTCGGTAAAAGAGCTGCTTCCTGAACTGATATATACAAAAACTGTCCATCGAAGAAAGGATTAAAAAAAGAATCCGGAAATTCCTTTTTCCGTCCCATTGAGGGCTCACCCCATTTCTGGGGAAGGAACAAGGACTATTCTCAAGTGCCCGTTGATATTTCCGAGCTTTCAGAAGGTGGGGGGGGGTTTTGGCCCAATCCCACGCTGCCAGCTTAAACTAATGGGCGTCAATGCCGTAATCACGTGGGGCTAGGAACGACTCGGGAATCACCGACAGGGGTCTGGAACAAAATGGGCAGATCCAATCGCGACACACGAATTTTCAATTTCACATTGCTACCCCGCCATCACGCCGTTTGTCCTTTCCACGAAGTAATATGATGTTCGCTCTTTCCATTGATGGGCAGCAGGATGACCGCATCGGACCGGTGAGAGTGGACGGGAAGAGAAACTACCAGTCTACGAAGTAGTAGATACTTGAAATGGGTATGAAATGAGCGTGAAATGCTCGTACTGTCAGCTTCACTGATGCGCCGCTGTCATATGTCAGAATAGGCTACTTCAGTGTTGGAAGGGGCACACAAGAAATGTGGTGTGCTCATTCCAAGTTTCTTCGAGAATGTATTTTTGGGCAGGAAGGTGCAGGAGAAGCTGCACGCCAATTTGATACTTGCCGTGACATCAAGGTTTAGCCAACCAGAGGAGGTGTGACCTTTGAGGTCGGTCCTAGATCGGATTCGCCGCCTCCTGCTGCTGTCGTACTACACATCAATCGATCTATTGAGAAAAAAAACAAATCAACAGCTCAATGCTCGAGAATTAAAGAGGCCGGCCGCCAATTCAGTGTCGCCGAGGCTCTTGGATCGATGCATGGGTACAAGGGTCGCGTCCTAAGCACTCGCCCGCATGCGCCAGGAAAGAGAAATACTTAAACGCCTACTGGATGGAGAACCCTGATACATGTATCTCTCTATACAAATACACCGTAAAGGTACAACGGAGGTCGACCTCCGAGAACCCTCCGATGCTAGCTTACACCGTCTTTTTTTTTTTTTTTTTTTTTTTTTTTTTTTTTTCTCTTTTCTAAAAAAATCAACCACCCCCAGGGTCCCGACTTTTGTTCGCGCAGCCATTCGTTGACTCATTCTCGGTTTCCTCGTCGTACTATTTCTACTTCCTTTTTCCCTTTATCCTTCCACTCTCTTCCTCTCGTCCATCCCGCGCTTCAAAATTCCACGTTCCGTCCGACTATATCTGTCTCGAGCTGTCCGGCGACGCCAGTTCGTACCTCTCTTTAGCCGACTTGAAAACACTTCTTCCTCCCACCGCTTTGCCCCTCCTCCATACATCTTACTCCCACACATCACCGCAAAGATGCCCGGCGTCGAAATCACCCCCATGCAGGCCGATGACACTAGGAGTAAGTAAACACTTCTTGTGTTCTTCCTTTTCCCACTCCCGGGAAGCACCATTGCCCCCACTAGTGTAGCTACGCGCGATGCTTGACATACATTCTTCCCAATCCACCCACCTCAATGCGTCGAGATGCGAACTCAACTTTTGAGGGCCCTTTTGCATTGCCTGCAAGACCCAAATGACTAACGACATGTGTGTGCTCAACATAGTCCTCGGCCAGGATCCCTTGATCCCCCCTGCGCTTCTTGCGTCTGAGATTCCCATGACGCAGCCCGCCCTCGAGACCGTCGTCAACGGCCGCCGTGACGCCGCAAATATCGTCCTGGGCAAGGACGACCGCCTACTCGTCATCGTAGGCCCCTGCTCCATTCACGACCCCCAGACTGCCCTCGAGTACTGCGAGCGCCTAAAGGCCGTCGCTTCCAAGCTCACCGAGGACCTCGTCATCGTCATGCGCGCCTACCTTGAGAAGCCCCGCACCACTGTCGGCTGGAAGGGCCTCATCAACGACCCGGATATCGACCAGACCTTCAAGATCAACAAGGGCCTCCGCGTCTCCAGGCAACTCTTCAAGGACCTCACCGCCTCCGGCATGCCCATTGCCAGCGAGATGCTCGACACCATCTCCCCCCAGTTCCTTGCTGACTTCATCTCCGTCGGCGCCATCGGTGCCCGCACCACCGAGTCTCAGCTTCATCGCGAGCTGGCCTCGGGTCTTTCTTTCCCCGTCGGTTTCAAGAACGGCACCGACGGCAACCTCGGCGTCGCTATTGATGCCATTGGCGCCGCTGCTGCCCGCCACCACTTCATGGGTGTGACGAAGCAGGGCCTCGCTGCCATTACCCGTACCAAGGGCAACGAACACGGTTTCGTCATTCTCCGTGGTGGAAACAAGGGCCCCAACTACGATAAGGAGAGCGTGCAGGCTGCCAAGGCTGCGCTTCTCAAGAAGAACAAGAAGACTGCCATCATGATTGATTGCTCCCATGGTGAGTTTCCCTAGCTCATGGAGCACCTTAGCACTTAGTACCAAGACACTAACACTACGCCTTAGGTAACTCTAACAAGGACCACCGCAATCAGCCCAAGGTCGCCTCGGCCGTTGCCGAGCAGCTCCGTGAGGGTGAGACCTCCATCATTGGCGTCATGATCGAGTCCAACATCAACGAGGGCAACCAGAAGGTCCCTGCCGAGGGTCCGGCCGCTCTTCAGAAGGGTGTCAGTATCACGGATGCCTGCATCAACTGGGAGAACACGGTAACCTCGCTCGAGGAGCTCGCCGAGGCTGTACGCGCCCGCCGTGCTGTAAACGCTGCTAAGGCTTCCTCGAACGGAGCTTCTAACGGCTCTGCTTAAATTTCTGAAGGGACTCTACCTTCAACCGAGTGGAGTGAGTATCAAGGGCATATACAAAGAGTTTTCTTGCATTGAAGCGGCTTGATTCGTCTTGTTTTGGAAGGGATACGCTGGGAAATAATGAGAATGGAGGGAAAAAAAGTTGTCATTTTCTTTCCGGGCTTGTAAAATGAAAAAGAGACAATTGGCGTTGGGACACATCATCATGACTTGGCAGAGCTTTCCATATTTTTTTTGGGAGGAAATATATATCTCAGCCGCTTTCCTGGGAGTTCTTATCTTGCCAACCCAGGCTAATGTGAAGCTCGATTTAATGACCACGGTAGGGGAGAAATACATTGATGCAAAGTCCGGGTCGGAACTTTTGCTTCGAACAAACGATTTGCGCTCTGTACAAATAGATATACACCGCCCAAAGAAAAGAAAAAAACCGTGTAGAATGAGTTAAAAAACGCCAAGTTCGAAAAGAATCCCAGAAACGCCATACCCAATATCCATCCTTAAATCCTTAGCCCTCTACCGTATATACTCAGCATCCCCCATCAACCCACTCTCCTATAGGCACCCCCCGAACCAACAGCCCCAGTCCCGCCCCTCGCCATCCTCGCCCCCCTCATCTCCATAACCTTCCTGAAGGCAGCCCAGCCTAAGAGCCCAAAAGTGCCGAGTATGAAGCCCCAGACGATGAAGCGATCCTTGACGGAGTCGCGCTGGAAGCACATAGTCTGCATGTCCTCGTCCTGGGCATCCTTGCAGAAGGGGAGGTTCTGCTCGCGGCAGAAGACTTTGGTGCAGCCGGAGCAGGCGGTTGGGTTTCGTTTGGGGTGTAGATGGAGGTTCGAGGAGGAGGGGCGAGGATCGGGGGAGGCGCGGGAGTCGAGAAGGGAGCGGAGTTGATTGGTGGAGTGTTGGGGGCTTAGGGGGATTATGGTGCTGTTTTTGAAGCAGGTGCATTTGCAGTAGATTTGAGGGCCTGTGAGAGAGAGAAACAAGAGGGTTTGGTTAGCTGGGTGAGACATTGTTGGAGAGAGTTGATGGAGGAGAGAGACGTACTTTGTGCTGCGACGAGGGTGAGGAGTCCGAGGAGGAGGAGGAGGAAGTGCTGTTTTATGCGCGCCATTGTGGTGTTATGGATGTTGTCTATCGCTAGGCGGAAGGGGGGTGGTTTTGTTTGTGGCCGAGGAGGTGGATGATGTTGCGTACATTGAGCATTGAAGCTTAGATCCTTGAGGCGAGCTGTAGCCTGTGATGGTTCGTAATGCGTCCAAGGTTGATCGATCGTGCAGGCAGGTGCAAGCCACAGCTGTGGCGTCCACCAGCCACGCCAATTGATTCTCAGTGATTGGCTCACGCGACGCATCTAAAAAAAAGTTCATCTCGAATTCTCCAAGCTCGGCACCAAACCTCACCTCACCACAAAAGGCTTGAAGGTGAACCACTCGCTCCCTTTACCTCACCAACCTCTATCCCTTCAAGCCGAGCGAGTCATACACTGGGGGAAAAAAAAATCCACCAAAATGCGTCGCCTACCAAGAATACAGCGTCTCCGCTGTCCCGCCACCATCACCACCCCATCCACAACCTCTCCCTTCCGCTCCCTCTCCACGACCCGCGCGACGCAAATCGCCCCCACACGCCGCAGCCTCACCTCCTCCGACGAAAAGAAACGCCAGGAAATGCTCGAGGCCCTCGAGCGCGACCGCCAAAGCGCGCTCGAGCTCCAATCGCAGTACGAAGGAGCCGCCACATCCCAGGGCGAGCTGGCCGAGGAGGCCGTCGACGAGGATTCGCTCATCGCGGCGGCGGCCAAGATCGTCGTGCCTCCCGATTTCTCGTACGCGCCGAACCCGAAGCAGGCGACGGATTACATCCCCGCCAAGACGGCCGAAGGGTTGGAAGAGGTCGGGGGCCTGGAAGGGTGGTGGGAGGAGGCGGGTCATTGGGGGGACGTCGATCGGTTGAGGGTGTTTTCCGTGCCGAGGAGCTATGCGGGCGGCGTGCAGGTCGTCACGGATGCGGCTGTTTTGGAGGTCCTGCTGAGGCAGGCTGTCGTTGAGGCGTTGGTCGTGCAGGGGAAGAAGGGGGAGGAGATGTTGAGGGGTCGCTGGGGCGGTTTAGAGAAGGCGGATACCCTGAGGGCTGCGGGTGTGGAGTTGAAGGTTTCTGAGGCGGGTGACGTTACGCTTACGGGAGATCTCGGTGCTGTTCTTTCGGGTCTCGAGGCGTCTGTGGATGGCGCGGAGGAGGCTGCTCCTGCTGATGAGGCTGCTTTGGAGAGCGCCGCCGAGCAAGAGGTTGTTGAGGAAGAGGATGTCTTGACGGCCGAAGAGGCTCGTGAAGTCAGCAAGTCCTGGGATGGCTCGTGGAAGAAGATTCCCGTGACGAACCCAGCTCTCAAGTTCGCCGTACGTTTTTCGACGCCGGACTTCTTTTCCAATACGCCCCAACTAAATTCTTTTTTCCTTCCTAACTAACTCTCATATCCTACAGATCCACAAACGTCTCTACCAGCTCTCCGGCCAGTACATTCCCGACTCCAAGCTCGCCCCCGCCCGCACCGCCCAACACATCCTCTCCCTCGTGTCGCGGCCGCCCAAGGCCCGCAAGCTCATCGAGGTCATCCAGCAACAACACCAGCGCCGTCTCGCATCCGACGCCAAATCCCCCGCCTCCTCCTCCTCCTCTTCGCCTGACCTGCTCGACCTCCCCAACGTCAAGGTGTACGGCCGTCGCGTGACGCCCATCGACAAGGAGGTCTGGGTTGGTCGGTGGAAGGTCATCGAGGAGGAGCTGCGGAAGAGAGATTTGCCTGTTACGGGGACGGGCAAGTATGGCAAGGCGAAGGAGAAGGCTTGGCTTATGGGTAAGCCTTGAGGTAGCTAGGGTGGAGGAGGCTACTGGGGGTAGGCGGATGTGGGGGAATTAAGTGTACGTCTTGGATGTTTTGGATTAAGATGGAGATTATACGTGTACAACTTATTGGGTGTATAGATGGTATTTTCGCATACAATGTACAATTCCACACTGCTAGAATCTGAGCCTTTTCGTTTTTCATCAAGTTCGAGTCTTTATCGAATCGATGTTTAATGGCCGGTTAGGAAGTGATTGTCATAAACGTTCATTGATTAGGGTCTACTACTTCAGCTCTTGTTAGCATCTAGCCAGCAGAGGACAAGACCTCTCCCTCCATAGCATCGCATCCCATCCTCATTGACTTGGTCATCCAAGACTTCCTTCAGCCGTCAAGATAAGACTGGACATCTAGGCCTCTGTTCCAAAGTTACTCTGTTTCCTAGTTAGCACAACTGTTTTTTCCTCGCCTCTAAAAGAAAGAAATAGTAATAAAAAAACTCACCAAAGTAGAAAGCGCCATTGTTATTATGAATCCTCTCGCCAAGATTAACATCCGCCTCGACATCCTCCCCATCACCATTCTTCAACGTGGCACGGAGAACAGGAACGTTGTCGTCGCCTTCGAGGGAGAAGGAGATGTTGTCGCCGGAGCCGGAGAAGCCGCCGCCGCCCCACTCGAAGGAACCTATGAATGCCACGTCGGTTCTTAGCAAATCGTGTGTAGACAAGAGAAATTTCATATATGTGTTGCCAAAGGGCAGGAATAAGTGCTGGCGGGCCGTTGTGCCCTTACCATTGTTGTTCCCGAGGACCTCGTCAAGGTTGATTTCGGCATCGAGCCACTCTCCCTCGACATTGGCGAGACGGGCCTTGAGGGTGGTGCCATCGAGGGTGATGTCTTCTGCGGAGAGATGGAAGGACATTGTGAAGAAAAAAGTGAGGGGGTTATCTAACGTTGAGAAGGGTCTGGTTTTTGTTTCAAGTGGTTGTGAGAAAATATGAGGTCTAGATTCACAGGGTTTCTGACAGGGGAAGATGGACTCCTTTTATAGTCCTAGGTTGACCGCTACTATCGTGAACCCTCCCATGCAATCTCACAAGAGTTGAGGGAGGCCTCCCTTTTTCATCACGTACAAGAGGCCGTATGCGTGAAACTCCAAGCAAGCGCCCTACTCCAACCATCGTGAGACGTGGGCAGCCGATGGGCGAATGCATCCTGCAGGGTTAACGAACACGCAATGTGTGCCTCGTCACCCCCGCAACAGGTCATGATGTGCTCGGTTCTTGGCATGTTGTTCCCGTCGTTGTGGCCGTCTTGGGGGCCGGGCTACACACCCCCATGCTGCTTGTTTGGGAAGCTGTATACGCAATCATTTGCGTTCTGTTGCAAATATCCACCCCCCCCCCCCCCGGCGCAACTTTAGGTATTTGTTGTTGGTGACAGACTAGATCGGGATATGGTGTATTGAAATCTTCGTGCGAGGAGGACCTGGCTGGGCCGGATGAAGGCTACGCATCTGCTTGTCATCTACATTTTACCACCCCATGGCCCTGGCGAACAAGGGCCAAGACCGATAAATGCGGAGATCGTTTGGATATGGAGGAGGGTTGTTTCTAGGGTGCTGGAGAGGAGAGGGCGTATGCTGAGTTTGCGTTGTGGGTTTGGACAAGCTGCATACTGCGAGCGGGTGGGTTCAAGACGTTATCCTTGGCAAATGTGGGAATATTTTCATGCCATGCAGGAAGGGCTCATTACAAGTGTAGAGCGCTAAATCTCTTCCGAACGAGCATCGCTACGCTTAGGAAATTCACTCATATCTCGCGTAGACGGCTACAGTCGTGATCGTTTGCTACTTGTAAGTCCGGGTTGGGGCATACCGGTTGGCCACAGGTATTGATGGTAGGAAGAGACGCGGCAAGGGGTGTGTATGATCTGTAGCACGATACAACATTGATATCTACTCTAGGAAGTGTGTTTGAGCTCCATAACAACAGTTGTACCCTGCAAAATTGGACAAGAAAAAGTTCCCGTTTGGATTCATCTGTTAATACTGTTGTTACCTGACTCTTCCCGCTTTTCTTGAAACGTAAATAACATCACTTTTCTGTATTCCGTTGCTCACAGCAATATGCCTTGCATTATATCCCCAGCAGCTAGAAAACGCACCGGCCATCAACCTCTCCTAGGCACGAATGACCCGGATCGCGATACAGGTGTCAGCCAAAGAGCTCAAGCTTACCAGTATCTCATCCCCAGTCTCCTTCCAAGATGAGGTGGACATTGGAGAGCTAGTACTGTAGCACCTCGCCCATGAGAGCGACTTCCAAGAGCCTGTCCTGAAATTGATCAGGGCAGTTTCGGCAAAATTCACACCCTCCGATTAATATGTCATCGTGGTTATTCAGATCATGTCGATCACTTGAGACCTGACCAGTATCCCCCGATATGAAACCTTGACAGCCTTGGAAGCGAGCCTCGCGATACCGTTCGTCGTCGGATTGATAGGCTAGGGTGTTGTCGTAGATCATGGGACATCCTCTCTTGTTTACGGATACACCAACCTGAGACGTCCTGGGTAGCCACACACTTGTCTGGTTGGTGACCAAGCTTTCTGGAGCCTTCTGCCTTTGAAATGGGCGCCGTAATCCCCAGGGGAGGGGGGGGATGAGGTCTTTGCTACTTCTTTCTAGGAGAGGAGGACGAGGAGGAGGGGCACTTGCATATGACCAAAGCCCCTCATATGTCCACCGGACCAAGTGGATGAGGATGCATGGTGGAACCAAAGGATAGAATCGTCGACTCAACTGCCTCAGCGGGGGAGGGGGAGTAGCTAGGATCCAAGGAGCAGGTTAGCTTCAAGCAATACCCCTCATTCCATTCACCCTTTCATAGGGCGGAAGGCCATCGTCAGGGAATAGGAGAAAGGCCTGCAAGGGAGGTTGCAGCCAAGGCCGAGACAGCAAACAAGGTAGTGTAGGTCCGAAAGCCTAAGCGCCTGTGTGGGCATTACACCGGCGGGGCCACCTTGAGGATTACGACACGGTTCACAGATCTCCTGTCAATGAGCAGGACTAGACCCGCTGGCCCTCCATTCTAGAGAGACCGCGTGGTGCGGCGTCATGAGCAGAGAGCAGGAAATTGAGAGGCTTGGAAAAGCCTCAGTGAAGGAGCCAAGATGATAGAATGGAATGCCAAGCTTAAAAGCATGCGAAAAACGCAAAATACGTCAATAATGAATATCGCGGCTCCACGACTTGAAAAGTATGGGATGCGGCAAATATTCCCTCTCCGCTCAAGAAGAGGCTGGAATGTGGTGATATCAATTGATGCAGGGTACAGCTAGTCCAATTGGAGATGCAGGTGCAGTCGAGGCTCTCTCCTTCTCTGGCAAAGTCTTGCAGCAAGAACTCGGGATTCACGGCAAGAACGAACGCCAAGCAAGAGGCAGCCAGCGGCAGCCAGCGGCAGGAGCGGGCGGGTGTATCCTCGGGACCGTGGGCCGATATCCTGCCCAGGCCCAGACCTCAGTGACATGGAAGGTACGGGACACGAGAGACTAGAGTTGGCGGCAGGTGAGCTTGGGAATAATTTGCATGTGCCTCTCAAGTACAGGAAGGAGGTGCCAGTGTCATATTGAGGTTTGCTCTGCTCATCGTGGCATGTGCTACTGGCACGGCATTGCCATTACTGTGGCAAATAATTGGGCTTGAACTTGACAACTTGACGATGGACGAGGAGGAAGAGGAGTTCTTGGGCCACCCTGGTGGTCTGGTGCCATTTGGTGACGAATCATGCATGCAGTCGATGAGGAGAGGAGACGAGAAGAGACGAGACAAGGAGAGAGGAGAACTTGACCCGCAGATTTCGGCCTGCAGATTCTCCACTGAACCCTCCTCTCCTCTTCTGCCACCGCTGGACAGGTTGTCAATATTGCCAAGATTTGCACTCTGTTTTCTCAAGTTCGTTGATAGACACCATCTTTTTTTTTTCCCCCTTTTTTTTCTCTTTCTTTTCAGTGTTTTATTATTTCATTGATTTTAATTTAAATTTTTTCTTTCTTTCTTTCCGTTGCGTCCCATAACTCTACTCCCAACCGCTTCTTCAAGCAGGCGCTTTTGGAAGCCCCGGAGAGAGGAGAGGAGAGGAGAGAGATAGAGAGAGAGATAGAGAGAGAAGCAAGAAGACAGGAATGATAACTCTACCGCCAATTCAAAGCTCTCAAGTCTCTCAAGTCTGCTATGCAATACCAAGTACTTTCTCACATAAACATGAGCATCGTTCCACCACATACATCCACCGTAAACCTCAACTGGCCTAGCCTAACAACATTCTGCTTCGGTATTGACACACTCCGCCAGTGCTCCTCATCACAGATTCCCTCCACTAGCATCTCGTCCATAACCGGTACAGGACTGCGCCGCTGTTGCCGTCCTCTAACCGTAGCAGACATGCCCGTCAAGCCAGGAGCAGTAGCAGTTGTAGTAGTTGACAGGTATTTCCCCTGCTCGCACAAGCGACACAACCACGGGAGCGAGCCGAAATAGCAAGAGTGTAGTCCTGTACTATCCCTTCCACTCCTCTTTCTAATCTCTTCTTTGCTAATGAGTCGAACGAGCTCCTCCTTCCACTCGTCAAGCCCCATGACGTCCTCCGCGTTGTCGTTGTCGTTGCTCTTTGGGATGGCCAGATCGGCCTCGAGCTTAGCGTATCTCTTTTCGGCGATTTTCGTCAGCTTCGCCTCCTTGGATTCTACTACAACTGCTACCGGGTTGGCCTTGGCTTTCCTCGTTGGCTGAACTCTTATCGGCTGTTTCGTTTGCTTCCGTCTACATCTTAACTTGCCGAGCTCTTCGGTACGATGACGTTCGATGTCGGCGAGAGAGGCGCGCGAAGCTTCGACGTTGGCGTTGTAGTACTTCGTAGCGACGGCGAGGAAGTGGAATGGGCAGTAAACAGGCCCGCGGGGACGTATCTGCTGGACTAGTTCTTCTTCTTCTATCGGCTGTGCTGGCGGGTGGTGGATGTTCATGTTGATGAGCTAAGAGCAGGGCTCGTTTTTATGAGACTTATATCTGGCTCTGGCTCTGAGTCTAAGAGAGTCGAGGCCTTCATATGAATGTGAGAACTTCGAGTTGTTCTAGACATTTTGTTTCTTGTTACTGTCTTCTTCAATTCCAACGAGTTTTGATCTTGACCAGTTTTCGTGTGAGGCTCGGTTATTGTTATTCATTCCCGACATTCGACAGTCACAAAGAGCAATCCAACACTTCCAGTTTTTTCTTTGTGCATGCTCTCCCTATGCAGCTTGCTCAGAAGACAAAAGCAAACTCGTTGAAAAAGAAAAAAACGATCCTTTTGGGGTGACGGGGGTTTCCGTTTTATTTTCCAATCTCCATGTCATCAGGTGTGAGGAATGGAAAAAAAGGCGCCCCAGGAAAAAAGAAGCAAATCAAAATCAAGGTTCGACGGGGTGGCCGATGCCGAATTTTGGGCCAATCTCCGGGGCCGGCCGGGCCCGGATGAAGATGGCTGGTGCCGGAACATCTGCCGTCTCCCAACCGGAGCTTTTGCCCACGCCGGCTCACGTTCTCAGGACACCTCGATTAAGCCAAAGAAGCCGGTTCCAAGGCGCCAAAGACTTTTTCAAATTTACCCTTCAAAGGACTCTAGGAAATATATGCAGAATTGATACACAGAAAACAAGTCATCAAGACATGGACATAGTAAAACGCATTCAAACACGAACAGAAATCTCACCTTTACCGCCTCGACGTCCGATAGTTATCATAAATATCATCATCGCTCTCCTCCTCCTCAACCACCCTCCCCGACTCCCCCTGCT
>JUDQ01000199.1:0-64616 GCA_000812075.1 Scedosporium aurantiacum
TTTTTTTTTTTTTCTTTTTTTTTTCTTTTTTTTTCTTTTTTTTTCTTTTTTTTTTCTTTTTTTTCTTTTTTTTTTTTTTTTTTTTTTTTTTTTTTTTTTTTTTTTCGAAATTCTCGCTGCGGGGAGTTAGTGATTGATCCTCCAACCCAAGTCCTTCATCAATCGATTCCGAACCCGACCGGGGAGCTTGTCCGTTTAATGTATTGGCCCGACCTTGTGAATTGGCAGGTATTGGCCAGTGGATGAGTGATGAGCTCTGAGTGATGAGGACAACTGGAATTGATGATTGCGATGGATAAAGCGGAAATGTGCTGCTGTGTTGTGTGCTTCGTACTTGGTACATCTGCGAAGTAATACTGCGTAGGGTCGAAGCACAATTAATTGTAAGTTCCGAACTTTCTGGTCTCGAGATCTCTTGTCAACTTCAACAAAATTTGTACCTCAGTAATACGGAGTATTTCTTGCACTGTTCTGTTAGGGGTCACTTCGCTTCATTCCCCCATTCCTTCATTCGCTTCTGTCCTCTCATTCGACGCTGGTTCCAGCTTCAGCTTGCTTCTGGCAAGTGGAGTCCGAAAAAGGAGGGAATATCCAAGCCATTTAAATCCCGGCACGCGTCGTGCAGATGAAATCCGAGGTCCAACCAGTGTTTCGTCGCGATGAGGATAAATGAGTGGGGGAGTGGTTCGGAAATCAGACTTTTGGTGCCATCCTTGTTCGAAGTATAGATAATAGACTCCTGGCTTTCCCAATGTCAGTCAGGGTTGGAGATCGATACAAGATCTTGACGCCAGAATCCCTGCGACCCGAAAGTAACTCTTCTCCAGATTTTGAGCTAGGGGCTGTCAATGACGTTTTGTCTTCGACTTTGGCCTGGCTTTTCGAGTACTTCCTCGCGGAGAAGACTTGAGCAATTAGCCCTGGTTCTACGAAGTCAAGGAGTCCCGTTTCCCAACACGTTTCGATTGAACCATCTATGTCTGCATGCTCTTAACATTGGAGGGAAGACTTCTTCGTCACTGCCCTCCAACCATGCTTCATGAGAAACAAGGTTCACGGTTACGGTTATTCTTATTCTTAGAGTCATGTCATGGTCATTCCTGTTATCCCTTGCTCTCTCCTTCGTAGTAGTACAGAACTGGGTAGAAGTCCCCGTGGAAGGGATGAGAAAAGTCGATACTCTCAAGCTCAGGCAACCCCCCTGATCCTGATCCGATGGGACGACGCACAACTGTACCAAGACGAGAGGTCCGACTGGCTGTACGATATGAGCTCACATAGGATGATGCATGCTGTGCGCCGTACGTCTGTCCTGCCTCAGCTCTAGCAAATCAGACAAGCACCCTGCGATTTCGCATGAATTTGGAGATGCTTAGAGCTGTCATCACTGGTCGGCGCAAGGCAATCGAGGGTATCACTAGTCGCTGGAAGGCCCCCCCCCTTTCGCAGCTACGCACATAATTACTTCGTACGAATCCAGCTGGGGTTTCCAGACTTTTGTATCTGCTCAATGCCAATTCCGTGGCACAGCTTGAACATCTGAGGATCCAGCGGTAACAGACCGTACCTGGCTGGCTCGAGGGTCGGCCACCCGCATCACGCCGTGAAATCGATTTGTGCTGCTGTCGTTACTTCGTAGATTGACCAATTCAAGGTGGCAGTGTCATTTTGTGGGAAATCGAAGGTACATCTTCGCGAAAGATTCCTGCTAATAGCCAGTACCTGGATTTAGTGAGTGTCTCACTCGACAAATTGAACGGAACGACGAGGGCCTGGTGATAATTCCTTTTCTTCTTCTGCACTATTGCTGCAGGTATCACTTCTGTCTGTGCCTCTTGTAGACCTCTCGTAGGCTCTCGATGAGCCCCGCTCTCAATTCTGGTCTGGTCTGGTCTGGTCCTGCAGCTCGCCATCCATCCTCCTGTGCTCAATGCTCAATGCTCCATGCTCCGATGCTGCCTGTTCTGTTTGAAGCCTGGAGACCTGGAGACGTGAACACCACTCAATTCACCTCGCCCTGCTTTTACCATCCATGAATTGCATTTCCGCAACCAAGCTTCTGCTGGCGATGTCCGGGCTCCTGCCAAACCGGCGGCGAGTCTGAATCCACAGCGTCTACTCTGACATCTCTGCATACTTCGTAAGTTGCATTGATTGAACGAGCCCTTGATGGCTCTTGCCCTACTGGCTCGCACATGGCCGACACGTCTTTTTTTTTTTTTCTTTTTTCCCTCCGGAAAGAGCTTCCCAGAGAGGGTTCTCCTGCCTGCTGCTTCCTACTTGGCTTTCCCACTTTGCGACTTCGTAGCTCCGCCGAGCTGTGATCGGACTGGACTGGTACATCGTGCTGTAATATTCCATTTTAATGACCTCAAACCTAATAAGACCCCTCGCGTAGTCAACGTACCTTGCTCCAACATCGTGGTTTCCTCCAGATCGGCCAACGTACTCCGTCGTACTCTGTACTCGTGCCCGAGTCAGGCCACCTCTGCCTAATTTAGTACCCTGTACAGGGCTCCGCGTCAAACACGTCAAGCACTCCCAGGTACTCCAGGTGCAGAGTACCCGGGTACAGTGCGCGCAGATCAGACTCGCTCTGCCCCTTCCTCGTGTTTCCCGTGGTGCCCCACGCCCAATTTAGGACCTTGCACGTTACTTTGTACTTTCTAACCCGCATATTTTTCAGCTAAAAACCCGTGTTCCTTCCAATGATCGATCGATGTTGGCAAGTCGCGCCCAAGCCAGTGTCGTGTCGTGTCAACGCACTGTCTCGGATCGTCCAACTTTTTTTGGCTCCTTCGTTTTTTTGCGCGTCCAAGGTCACGCCCAAGGCCGCTCGTTCCCTCCCGCGCTTTAGCGTTTCTGCGTCACTCAAAGGGCTCCTTCTCCCTTTTATTACCCCCTTGACTCCCTCCTCCATTTCTCTTGGCCTATTCTCGACGGCTTTTTCCCTCAGTCTTTTCCCCTCTCCTGCTTTAACTTTATATGAAAGAGCTTATTCTTCTTCATGCCCAACCATTGTTTTTGACATCCAAGAAGAATAAATAAGAAGGACGAGAACATAAACAACAACAAGAAAACAACACTCACCACACTCACAACATTCACATTCACACTCATTTCGATCACACACACACACACACACACCAGCAGCACAAGATCAAAACACGACAAAGCATCCATCACCACGATCTAATCCTACCCCACTATTGGAACCCAATTCCTATCAAGAGCTGAACAGAGCAATTCGAGAAAGGGGAGAGCCTAATCGTGCAGCTTTGAATCTCGTGACAGAAAGAACACGAAGACGGAAAACATTCTTGCCGCCTCGGCAGCACCGAGTCCTTGACCTTGTCTATCTGTGACATTTGATCGAGTCTTGAAATCTTAAAACCATGTCGACCCTAATTCGCCAACCCTTCGCTCCCCTGGATGGAGCCCGTCTCCAGACTCTGACGAGCATCAAGAACCGACAGAATGGTATGTTTAGCGCCCGCCTATCAACTCTGATTTCGTCCTCGTGCTCTTCATATTCTTCCCTCTCGCGTGCAATCTTTGTCGGCCCGATCCACCAAGATCACCTCCAACAGTGAACTTGAATGGGCATCAACTTGCCTTGCTTCGTATATATCAACATCCATGTATTACGATGAACAGTCCCAGAATGACTTAGACCAAACGCTCCTAACACGACCCGTTGTAAACCTTGACTGGCTCGCTAACACGGCAACAGCTGCTTCCTCTCCTTCAGCCAAGAGAAAGGCATCGGACTTGAACGAGGATGACTTTGAAAACGTTGACCCGTCCATCTTCGCCAAGAGGTCCAAGGGCGCTGGTGACAGCTTCTTCTCAAAGGAGGTCCTCAAGGCCCCCGTCTTCAACATCACCAACAAGCCTACCGCCCGTCTCGCCCCAACCAGTCCCTCGCGGTCTCTTCCCGCCTCCCCTCGTACTCGCAACATCTTGCAGCCCAAGTCCCCTATCAGCAAGATTAACACCTCGGTCTCGAGGTCGTCTCCTCTCTCCGCCCCCGCTGGTCGCTCGCCTACCCGCAGCCGGCGCTCTGGAATCCTTTCTAACACCCGTCGCCGAACCACTGCCGGCTCCTACTCCCGAATCGACCCTCCCAACTTCAACCTCGGCGCCGCCGCCCCCTTCAGTCTCGATGCTGCTCTCAAGGGCACCATTCCCAGCTATGCTGCCCGCACCTCTACCTCCTCTCTCTCCACCCGCGCCTCGGTTGAGACGACCGCTCAGTCATCGTCTTCATCAGCTACCTTCGATCTCGGCCGCACCGAGATGAAGGCTTCGTGGTTTTTCGACATCCACGAAGACACCCCCGAGCAGGAGATGACTAATCTCCTCCAGCATGGCACCTGCACTCTCGACATTAGCTCTGACGAAGAGTCCGAGCAGCGTGCCACCCGTGAGCGCGCCGAGGGACGCGACAAAGAGAACATTCCCCCTGCCGATGACGTCAGCCAGACGTCTCGCCGCGCCGCTGCCCGTCGCGCTGCCGATGAGGACGACATGCAGGTGGAGAAGGAGCGTCTCGCTCTCGCCGATCTTGATGCTTCCGAGTATTACGCCACTGGCTGTGATGCTGCTTCAGTCATAATCGTCCCCGGTGACGAGGATGACAATGACGTTGTGGAGAAGAACGTTGTCGTCACCGCCGAAGCCCTTCCCGCAATTGCTCCCGAGTTCACCGAGGAGAAGCTCACTACCCCCGAACCTGTACCTGTCACCGTCAACGCCGACTTTGGTCCCGAACTTAGTCTCGAGGCCCTCGAACCGCTGCCTACGGAGGACGTAGACACCCTCATGGCCAAGTCTCAGGATGAGCCCTGCGCCAAGGCTGCCGTACTCCAGCCCATTGACGGTACTGGCGAGAGTTTCGAGCTCTGGGAGAGCGCTAGCGCCAAGGATGATGCCGAGGCCACGCCTGCTGCTGTGGCGGCGTAGATTTTTCGTTTTTCGTTTTTTCGTATTCCGAAAGATTTTCGTCTCGGTTCATTTCCTAGGTGTTTTGGTGAGGGGGGCAGAGCTTTCCTAGTGTTGATGATACCCAATGGCAGGTGGAAGGGAAGGCGTTTCTGGCGTGAGAGGAGAGATTCCGCTCACGGGATGAGTGTGATATTGAACTTATGAGAGGCTATGTTGTTTCTGGGACTTGGGTGTTTTTTTTTTCCTTTCATCGGTTTGTTTGATTGTAAAAATGGCGTTCGTAAGTTGGAGGTGGTCACACGTTTACAATTGATGGTTTACCAGTTTAGTTACATGTTATCACTCGATCTTGATTTGCGGAGTTTGATCGAAAAGATATGATCATGCACTCAAGTGTAGACTGTCCTCCTCTAGGTCATGATGGCAGTGTTCATATGGTCGGATTAATCAACGGCCGCCAGCCTGTGTGTTTATTCTGATATGTTCAAAACTTCAATCCAACTTGCAGTACCTCGGTATTTCAATGCTCTATACCTCCTTTTTTTTTTTTTGTTTTCTTTCTTTTGGGGCGTCAAATGTGTTGAAGACAAGCTCACAAGTAGTACTGTCTCCAAGCCACGGATCTCTGAAATGCTGCCGCCCGCGTGTTTTCTTTGAACCCGCCCGCCTTCACTGCAATTAGTAGTAGCCTGGCTAGCCTCTCCACCTCGACACTCTTAGCCCTGTCCGCAGATCAGATCGGCAAACCGAAAGCTTTCAGCCCCATGATGGGGGTAACTTTACCAATCAGCCACAAGGTCCAATGGTCTAGTTGGTTAGGACGTCGGATTCTGACAGTCAACAAACTGAAGAATTTTCCGTAAGCCCAGGTTCGAATCCTGGTTGGACCTGGGTCCCCTCTTTGGACTTTTAATAAAAACCTCGCCCGGTTAGCTCAATCGGTAGAGCGTGAGACTCTTAATCTCAAGGCTGCGGGTTCGACCCCCGCATTGGGCTCAAATCCCAATGCGCCTTCTAAGAAGGCACATCCGATCTTTTTTTTTTTTTTTTTCGTCTTTTTTTTTTTTTCTTTTGTTTTGTCTCGAGTGACGAGGCTGGATGGGACGAGAGACTGGCAAGTCGTCGGCGCCGTGGGACATGGGCCAATGCTGAGAAATTTTTATTTTTATTTTATTTTATTTTTTATTTTTATTTTTGTAGGCTGGTGGGTGCTTGAATAGACTAGATTTCTCTAGCGATTAGCAGTGGCATTTTTTTCTTTCATTATTTTCTAAGTCTAGTGGTGGGTGATAGGGTCATAAAGCCTCGTTCGCTTTTTACTTGGTGAACATGGCGTATTGTGAACATGGGGTTGCCCTTCTCTCCACAACAGTGGGTGGCAGAAAGTCCTTGCCCCCCCCCCCCCCCTCCCCCCCCCTTTAGAGTTTCGACATTGAACCTAGGTCTAGCTACGGAGGCGGGGGGACTCGTAAACTACCTTGGGTCCTGAAGCCTGGATCTGGGGGGAAGGGTGTGTGTGTAGTGAGGGAGGGGAAAATATGCCGCAATCCTCGAGCCCGGACTTCAGAATACAGGGATCCGGGACGGAAATCGGACGATATTGCCAGAGTCCCGGAATCGGGACGTAGCATTCTGCTGTAGGAGGGGCGGCCTCGAAAAGACATCCGTAGGCCCGGGAAGCGGGGGTTCAAAGGCTGCCTGGATCCCGGAATCTGGACTCGGTGTTCCCAAAATGGCAAATGGCGGAGAATGAACCCGAGGTTCTGTGGGCCGTCACCCCGAATCCAGGAATCTAGTGTTGGGATCCCAGATCCCGGATTCGGGAGAAGAAGAAAGGGTGGCTGGGTTCGCCACGATCCCGGAGCCCGGATCCGGGACTCGGGAAGCAGGATTCATTCATAAACCTAGTAGGAGACTGGAGCCCGGATTTGGGACCAATGCCTCTTGTTCATTAGGTAGACCAATTCTGGGCGGACGAGGAAGTCGGTGCCTGCAACTCGAATTCAGGAAAGTTGAATCTCAATGCAACCCTGGGTCCTAGAATCTGGACTCAAATGTCCCAAATTGGCAATGGTGGAGAATGATGAACCCGAGGTTCTGTGAGCGGTCACCGGAGAAGAGAAAAGAGTGGCTGGGTTCACGACAATCCCGTAGCCTGGACCCGGGACTTTGGACGTAGGATTCGTTTATAAACCTAGTTGGAGACTGGGCCCCGGATTCGGGGACTCAGATTTGATTTGGGACCAAGATAGGTCTCTTGTTAATTAGGTAGAGCAATTCTAGGCACACGAGGAAGTTAGTGCCTGCACCTTGAATTGGGAACGTTGAATCTCGATGTAATCCTAGATCCTGGAATCTGAACTCAATGTTCCTAAAATGGTAATGGTGGAGAATGAAGCCAGAAATCTGGTGTTTGGATCTCCTAATCCCGGATTCGGGAGAAGCGAAAAACAGTGGCTGGATTCGCGACGATCCCGGAGACCCGGATCCGTGACCCCCGGAAGTAGGATAGCTGGAGACTAGAGCCCGGATTTTAGGACTCCGATTTGATTCGGGACCAAGGTGTCTTATTAATTGAGTGAATCGATTCTAGGCGCACGAAAAAAGTAGGTGCCTACAACTTGAATTGGGAAAGTTGAATCTCGATGTTATCCTGGATCCTGGATCCTGGGGCCTACAAAGTACTTCGTAGCTCGATTCGTACCACCAGTCTAGGTCCCGGAACTAGGATCTAGGAATCCAGAATCCAGAATCCAGGGTCGAGGAACCTAGAATCCAGGATCCAGAGGCAAATCCACAACCCTTGTCAAGGTCTAGAAAGCGGGATCTAGGCTCTACCGAAGTAGTCTCCTCTGGACTTGCAATGGGGGGAACTCATCCGAAATCCAGGAAGTTGGTATCTAGATCCCAGACCCTGGAATCTGTCGCTGAATCTACAAAGTACTTCATACACAATCCAGGAACCCGGAAACAGAGCGAATGGGCAGGATTAGCGCGCAGCACCACACACCTCGGCAATCGCGCAGAACAAGTCCAAGGTCAACAACAATCCAACAAGTCGGCCACCTCGCTCTCCTAAATCGAGGAAACATTGTGCTGGATCCAACACAATCCCAGAACCTGCTGCCAGGATCCCGTACAAAACACAAAGTGGCAAATCCCAAACATGAGGATGCGTGGGTCCAAAACCCAGCACCGGATTTTCTTCTTTTTCTTGGGGCCCGAAGCCTGGAATCGGGATCACGACCCCAGAATCCGGGATCGTCTGTTAAATCTCTGGCCCTAGATATTGAGGATGATCATGATCAGGTATATATTGGAGCTGACTTGACGGTTTCCAAAGCTACCATGTCCCCTCCAATATCATCACTCCTCAGCCTCCAAAGCCTGAACCTTGCCATTCTAACCCGCCCCTTCGGTCTTCACCAACAATCAAGGCGCCCAAAGGTTGACAAAAAGGAAAATAATATGCCACTGTTCTTTAGCATCTTCAGAAACGCTCCAAAAGGTATCCATCAAACTCCGCAAATAAAAATGCACCATGCATACACACACACGCCCAAGAAAAAGAAAATCAACCCCGACGTCAAAAAAACAAGGCCAAGAATCCATATCGGCCTGCCTACTCCATTCCCATGCACTCTCGCAATCGCATTCAAAAATATCGCCTCAGAAACCACATCCACCGCTTTCCGTTTCGCCTCTTCCTCTAGAGAGGCTCTTTCTCTGGCGCGGCGTCGACAGGTGGTTGTGTCTCAAGCGCTGGTAAGTTCCCGTTCCCATTCCCGGTCTCGTTTATAACCTCTCTGGTTGGCATCTCACTGACATCTTCGTTCCCTACCACTACTTTTGCCGGCTCCACACTCTCTCCCCTTCCAACGAGCGTGTCAGCCGGCGAACCTTCTCTCGCGGAAATTTCGGCACCCGCCGACACAGCCCTCGACATCTGCGAACCGACTAGCGTCTCCTCCTCCTTCTCGATCTCTTCACCCGGCAACTCCCCCTCCCCCTCTTCGTCCGTCCGTATGAGTGTCGGATCCACGCAGTCGTAAAAGAGCATGAACACGCCACCTTGCGATGTCACCATACTTTCGTCGACCTTGTACACGGACTCGTCGCTGAGACGCCACCATGTCTTTTCTTCGCCTTCGGAGCTGGCTTCCTCCTCCTTCTGCTTCTCCTCGACTTCCTCAGCTGGGTCTTGCTGCCGGGTTTCTTCTGCATCTTCGAATGTCGGCTCGGTTTCGGTTTCGGCCTCTCCAGGATCGCGTATTTCGGCGATGGCTTCTTGTTCGGGGTCCTTGAGCTGCGCCGGGAGAACGCTTGACACCGGAGTGGCATTGTACTTCCTGTAGCAGATGTAATGCCCATTATTGTGGTGTCCATAATGCGTCACAACCGCCCTTAACTCATAAATTGGCCCCGATATTAACGACTTCTTGTTCTCGCCTGCCACCATAGACACTCGCGGATCGAGTATCCACCGCTCCTCATCGCTCAACGCCGCTTGGCCTTCTTGCGCACCCTTCTCCGAATCCACCTCGGGCGACGGCTCTGATTTTTCCAAGTAGCTCCTTCCCTTCCCCTTCATATTGCTGCCTAGACACCACGGTCCCAGATCCAACGTCGTCGGGAACCTCACGGCGGCCGAGTTCTTGAACAGCATCCCCGTCCTCTCGTCAAACACCGATCGATTCATGTGGATCACCAAGCTCTTCGGCGGCCGGGCGATGACGGCCTGCTTGGTCTTGACCACGTTGACTCTGCTTTCCGGTGTGATTTTACACTTCTCCTTCACGGTCTCCTCGTCGAACGCCTCTTCTTCGAGGGCTAGATCCACAGCTTCCAGACGAGCCTCGACGCGAGCCAGATGCTCCTCGGAACCGGCAGGGTTCTGGCGAAATCGATCGGCCAGGGTCCTCAAAAGACGCTGCAGCTTAAGGAGAGTGCATCTAGGACACTCCACGCCTTCGATCGCCTCGAGGCTCGTATATGCGTCTAATCGTTCGTATAAGTCGTGTCCCGGCGTGTTCACACCAAGGTTGAGGGTCAGACAGTTGAAGGGGATCAGAGACAGGCCCTCGGAGAATCCACACTGCACGCATGCGACGCGCTGGGCGAGCAGCCCCTCGAGCGGATTCCTAGGAACCTTTGAGGCGGCCGATATCTTGGAGATGACCGAAGATGAGCTACCGTAGCCGCTATCGTCGCTGTGTTGGCTCGTGTTATCGTCCTTGGCAGGCTCCACGAAATCGAGCCGTTGATCACCACCCGACTCGGCAGCTGCTTTTACAGTCTTGGCAACCTCGCTGTCGATTTCATCGAGCAGCTTGGAATAGTACTCCTGCGCGTCCTGCTGTATAAAAGAGCTCATATTCTTCAGAACCCTCGGCGTCCAGAGCGTCTTGCCATTATTCTCCGCATCGTTCAAGTCGGCAATAAGCTCCTGCAGACTCTTGGCAGCTTCCACATCCTTCTTATTGACAGCATTCGATCGAAGAGTCGTCGTGAGGTACGGGGGAAGATGGTTGAGGGACGCGAGGCCCTGCAGGATACTATTCTGGTAGCACGAATTATCGAGGTTCCCAAGACCCGGGGGCTGATCCTTGGATCCTGCCATGAAAAGTCCGCCTCGAAGAGCCCCCGATGGGAAAGCCGGGCGCGGAAGGCTGTTTGAAAAGGATCTCAGCGCTCCCGCGGCCCTGTTGACCCCGAGCAGCACAGCCATCCTCTCGCTCTTCTCGGCATGGGTTTTCGGTGGTGGCGCGGGAGGAAGACCGGGGAACATTGGCGGGTTGACCCAGGAGTCGATAGTGGAGATGAGAGCGGCCGGCGTGAGGGATACGAGGAAGTCCCAGAAAAGCAGAACTAAGCTCTGAAGTTGGTATGCGAGCGCGCCTGTGCGCAGGAGATTGAAGAGGACGGTGAGGACCAGGACGAGCCCGGCGACGACAACGGGTGGAGAGACGCGATCGAGTAGCTGGGTGTAGCTATAGTCGGAATAGTATGGGGATCGGGAGCGAAAGGAATCGTACCGAGAGTCGAATCGCTGCTGAGAATACGGAGAGCTCATCCTGAGAGGCGCAGCTCGCGCGGAGTGTACCGATGTGGTGAGGGCGGGAAGGGGATGTCGAGGGGTCGAGGGTTGAGCCGAGAACGCTCGGGAAGCTGGGTGTAGAAGCGCCACGGAACGGAGTCAAAGGCTGGTCTGATGTATAAACGAAGGACGAGAGCGTTTCTAGAGAAATTTGGTAGTTGAAAGAATCTGGTTGTCGGGTGGCCGTGGGATGGTTGAAGCCATCAAAAAGGCCACGAAACGGCAATAATTTTCAGCTAGAAAACTGAAGGGGCAAAGGTGTCGAAGAGATGACAGGCAACTCCATGACGGGAAAGGCGCCTCCGAATTAAGGGAGAATAATTATGGTACTATAGTTCGTTGGAGGATGATGCGAGGTGTTGCTTGGGAAAGGGTATCTGGACATGGACATGGACGTGGACGTGGAATGAAGGATCGCAAAACCAGAAATGAGAATTGAATCGAGATTGATGCAGGCGAATCAACATTGAAGAATGTTGAGGACAATTAAGAAGTACCTCTGAAAGTATCTCTGAAAGTATCTTTGAAAGTACGAAGTATCTCTGGCTTGTGATTTTCTGGTGGCAGGAGCGAAACAGAACAGGGGATTGTTCCGGAGCATTATTAATCCGGGCTTGGTATTGGGGCTGACGAAGCTTGGGGCGCCTGGAAGGACAGAATAGAGTTAGCGGCCTGCAGTGGGCTGCATTAGCCTTTTAGGGGGCAGCACGAGCCTAATGCCGCCGGTCAGTGCTTCCAGCCCACTAATTCAGTGCTGAGATCGTGTTCAGGCCTTTGATTCTGGCGTGCTCAGTTCTGAACCCAGGGCGTGTTTGTGCTTAATTATTCCTTACTCTCAACAGTTCTACGAAGTGCGATCAAATTAATAGTGGACTGTGAGACCCGAGTCTCTCATCAAACACATCAAACACATCAAACATGGACCCACGAGACAAAGAGGGGTATAGGTGGTATTTCCTGCAGAATTATGGATTTCTGATCAGATTCTATTCCGTCGTCTCATCATTTCGTTGAGCTTTCTTCCCCGTGATATGTCAGAGTGACTGTGGCAGGTGACTCCGTGACTCGGGAGTCTCTGGCCGCCAACGACGGAACTGCCATGCCCATTCCATTGTCTTGAAGGATAGCCCAATGGAGTCTAGGGGACCACGTTGTACGTTGTGACAGCCTCTTGCCTAGCTATTCTCGGCGTAGCATCGATCCAACGTACGTTGGTGATACTAGGACAGTTTGGTTTCAGTTGAGCTGTTCCAAAAAACCGACCCCAACACCAGCCAGACGTCAACAGCTGTAGCATCCAAACCCCTTTACGCGCCCCCAGACGCGTCGCGGGGAACATCGAAGATTCGAACCCACCGACCTCGTCAACTCCACCTCGACCAGAAATATCAAATCGATCGACGCCAGCTATGCACGGTTAGCTGTAAATTTCAATCTACCCTTCCAATTTCATCCGTAGGGACCCAAAGCTCAGCAATGTCTTCCCAAGACGGCGACGTATCCGCCGCCCTCAACAACTACTTCTCCCCCAATGCGCCCCTCGAACCCGATGTCCTCGCCGAGCTCCAGTCCCTCCTGCGCCTGCATGGCGTCTCTGCCGAGGACCTCTTCTACAAATGGGAGTCGTACTGCATGCGGTTGGAAACGGAGGCCAACGTAGTGACGCTAGAGGCCCTGAAGGGCTTCAAGCAGAGCACGCTAGATGATTTGGAGAAGGGTAACCAGGCCAAGGCGGCGGCTGATCGGAGGATTGGTGCGACGCCGAGGAGTATTGCGAAGGGCGGCGGGGATGTGTTTTCTATGTGGGTTGTTCTTAAGGTCTCCTTTCTCTCCATTTGGTGCAAAGGACACTGATAAGTCGGTATTCTCTTTTCAGGCTCGATGGATTGGTACCGGGCACCCCTGCTACCACACGGGGCAAGGCGACAGGCAGCGTAAAGAAGAAGACGTTCGAGACCCCGTCCATAAGCCGAGTTCGATCACACGCTCCCGGAAGCTCTCCAGACTTCAAGACACCGAGTCGCGCAGCGGCAGATAACCTCGGCACCCCAGCGTAAGTTGTCTTTCTTAATTCACGGCGCGGCCCTTTCTAAGCCAGAAAAAACCACCCCGCAGAGCAGCTAATACGATAGCAAAACCTTTAAAGACCCGCCAATTTCAACGACCGACCCAACGCAGGAGAAGTCATAGAAATCCTCAACGAGAACCTGAAAATCCCCGACCCGCCCTTCGCCCCGTACCCCGAGCCTCGCGTCCGGCTCATCGCCCTCGCCGATGCCAAGAAGATCGACTACAAGCCGCTGGCCATGAAGCTCTCCGAGGCATCTGAAGCCCTCGACAAGAGGATAAAGAGCTTCATGAAGGAGCTTGTCGAGAAAAGAGGGATCGACGAGTCCGAGTTCGGCAGCGCCGCCGCGAAGAGCACCTCTCGCATCGTCGCAGTGGGCAGGATCGCGTCCGATTCCTCCGAAGGAAAACTGAACCCCGCCAGCCTCGTCCTCGAGACCTCGATGGAAGTCGGCAACGGTCGAAGAATCCCCCTCAACATGAAGAAGCTAAAAGGCTACAGCGTCTTCCCCGGCCAGATCGTCGCCCTGAAAGGCACCAACGCCTCGGGCCACGAATTCATCGTCGACGAAGTCATCAACCTTCCCCTCCTCCAAAACGGCGCCTCCTCCCCCGCAGACCTAGAAGCCCACAGGCACCGTCTCCGCGGCGACCCCAACGCCATGGACACCGACGCCGACCCGGCGCCGCTCAACATCCTGTTCGCCTCGGGGCCGTACACCCCGGACGACAACCTCGACTACGAAGCCCTTCACGCCATCTGCGACAAGGCCGCTAACACCTACGCCGACGCCCTCATCCTCACGGGTCCCTTCCTCGACGTCGAGCACCCCCTCATCGCGACGGGCGACTTCGACCTCCCCGAAGACGCCTCGTACGACCCGGACACGGCCACCATGACCACCGTCTTCCGCCACCTCGTCTCGCCCGCCTTCAACACCCTGGCCCAGCTGAACCCCGCCATCACCGTCATCCTCGTCCCTTCCGTCCGCGACCTCCTCGACAAGCACGTCTCCTGGCCCCAGGACCATATCCCCCGCAAGGACCTCGGGCTCCCCAAATCCGTCAGGATCATACCTAACCCCCGCACCCTCTCCGTCAACGAGGTCATCCTCGGCGTCTCGTCCCAGGATATCCTGTACGAGCTGCGCCACGAGGAGCTTCTCGTCGGGAACGTCGCGCAGAGGGACCCGGCGTCGAGGCTGAGCCAGTACCTCCTCGAACAGAGGCATTATTTCCCCTTGTTCCCACCTACCGATCGGTCGAAGCTGCCCAGGACTGGGACCGAGGAGGGTAGGGCTCCGGGCGCCATGTTGGATACGAGGAATTTGGAGCTTGGGGAGCTGCCTTCGGTGTTGCCTGATGTCATGGTTATTCCTAGTGCACTCCAGCCGTTTGTAAAGGTGCGTTTTACCAATCCTTCCCTTCCAATTGATTTCTCACCTTCCTTTCTTTGTTGGCCTTTTTTTCCTCCCTCCTTCTACTAACTCAATCCCTTCCCCCTCCCCCCCCCCAAAAAAACAGGTCGTCAACAGCGTCCTCGTCATCAATCCAGGCTCCCTCTCCAAACGCCGCGGCGCCGGAACCTACGCCCGCATGATTCTCTACCCCCGCGACATCTCCCCCGAGGAATCCGACTCCGCCCTCATCCCTCACATGGTGTTCAGAAGAGCGAGGGTCGACGTTGTCAAGATCTAGAAGCGATGACTTTACGTCTACCCTCTTTGCTCTCAACCTTGTTTCTTTTGATGGCCTTGATGTTTTGGTTTATGGGAGATACGTTTGTACGGCATTTTTAAATAGGAAAAGGTCCAGAGATAGAAATAATGAACAAGTTCCAAAATTGATGATCCAAATACCATTTTCTTTCCCCATTGTCGTAGAATCCTAGGTAAAGATAGAGAGACGAAGTCAATTGCCCACCTCCTTCCCCTTGCTCCGTCCTTAAATACATGAATACCCTGAAATACACGAAAAGTTCCAAATCCCACACTCCCCTACCCATCCCAAATCGTCTTCATCCCAGAAACTCCCCCCAGAGACGAGGGACGGCGATAGAGGCAGAGACAGAGACCAACTCGCCCATACATGACTGAATGAAGAAATATACCCGCCTCCTTCCCCTTCTCTATCCTTATTTCAATACCCCTTCTCCAGACCCCGGACAGATAGAGACAAGTTACCCACCTCCTTCCCCTTGCTCCGTCTTCAAATACAGGGATGAAAAGAGAAAAAATGACTGAAGGAAGAAAAGAAACATAACGGAAGAAAAGAAAAGTAACAGAACAGAAGAAGAAGCAAAAAAAGAGGAAAACAAAAGGGGGGAAAGGGAACCAAAGAAAAGAAACAGAGCAGGAAGAAAAGAAAAAAAAAAAAAAAAAAAAAGAAGGAAAAAAGGAAAGAAACACACCTCCTTCGCCTTCTCCCATCATCGTTTTAGGTGTCAATTGCTCACCTTGCTTTCCACCATCGTTTTCGATGTCAGTTGCTCACCTTTCTCTCTCCTCCCCCGGATCGATTGACGTTGCGCCTCTCCTCTTCCTCGCACCCTGGACCCTTCATCAGCGGAGCAGCTTTGTTCCAAATACACGACGCACCCCGTTCCCCGGTTTCCATCTCCAAAAGCCAGTCTCCCTCCTCCTTCCCCTAGCTCCATCCTTGATTTGTCCTCGTTTTCTTTGTTCTTTCTTTTCCCCTTTTCCTTTTTGTTTTTCTCTCTTTCCTTTACCCTCTTCTTTTTTTTCTCTTTTTTGGTTCCTTCTTTCGGCTTTCCCTTTTTTTCTTCTTCTTCTTTTTATTTTGATTCTGGGTTTGATTTTGATTCCCTTTTCCGTTTCCTTTTCTCCATCACTGCCCTGCTCATCATCTTCCAGTTCCTCTTCCTCTTCTTCTCGCACCTCTCCCGCCCACTCGTCACCTCGGATCCCTCTCTCTCCAGCTTCATCTCCTCTCACTCCCCTACCGCCCGCGCCGCCCTCTTGCCCTCCATCTCCCTTTTCGATTCCTTTGCTTTTTGCTTTCCTCCTCGGCTTCCGCTTTGTGTCTTTCTTTTTCCCTTTTCCTTTTCTCTTTCTCTTTCTTTTTTCTTTTTTCTTTTTTTTTTCTTTTTCTTCCTCTTCTTCTTCCTCCTCTTTTTCTTTTTTCCTTCTCTTTTCCTCTTCCCCATTTTCGCCTCTCCCCATCACCATCACCTTGCATCCACCCTCCTCCTCTTCTCCTCATACCTCTCCTCCCTCGACGTACTCCTCTTCCTCCGCCCATGATGCCTCCCATCCCTCGAATCATCCCTCCTCCTCTTCGGTGACCGACTCCGACTCCTTCTTCTCACCCCCTCTCTCTCTCTCGATCGGCGGCGCGGGCGGTCTTCGTACCTCTCTCGACTCCTGTCTTCCCCTCCTCTCCTGTCCCTATCGCCGTCCCTGCCCCTGTCTCGGTCTCTGGCTCTATCTCTCTCCCTATCCCTGTCGCCGTCCCTGTCTCTCCTCTCCCCCAACGGAATCGCATTCGCCCCCTTCCCCCCATCTCTCCAATCCCTCACCTCATCAGGCCTGAACCTCTCATCATCACCACCAAACCCACCAGCTCTCCCTCCCTCGCCCCCTCTCGGCCTCCGATCAAACTCTCCCCACCGCCCCGTATCCTCCGACCTCAAATCCTTGTACCTCGTCGCCCCTTTCTTCCCCAGCTTCGTCATGTCCCTCCTCTGCATGTACTCGGGCAACGTCGATCGATCCATCTCGTCCGCGAACCTCGCACCCGCCAAATCGCGCCTGTCCAACCCGGCCGCCGCCGCCTCCTCCCTGTAAAACGCCCCGCCGTGGTAGTATTTTTGCATGTACCCCAGCTTGCCCCTACCTTCCTTCTCGACCCTCTGCGCTTCCAGCTTCGCCTCGTCCTCGGCCCGCCGTTCTTCCTCCGTCAGGTTCCGCCGTCGCTCGAGCTCCTCGATTTCCTTTTCCCTTTCGATCATCGCTTCGCGATCTCGCTTGTACCTCCTCAGCTTCCTCAATTTGAACGCAGCCAGCTCCGCCTCGGGATCCAATCCGTCCGTGTCATCCACCTCGCCCTGCTCGCCTCCGTCCGAATCGTCGTCCCAGTGATTCTTGCCTGCCGCCCGCGCCATCACGTCCTTTTTGATTTGCTCCTCCACCAGTTCGTGCGCCTCGGCCTTTTTTCTGGCTGCATCCTCGGCTGCTTTCTCCTCTTGACTCTTTTCCCCCTTTCCTCTTTGACTTTTTGGAATGAATTTTGGTCGTAACATCAGCCTCGGCCTCTCCTCTTCGCTTTCATCTGATTCTTCTTCGCTTTCTTCTTCCTCACTTTCCTCTTCTTCACTTTCTTCGCTTTCTCCTTTTTCTTTTTGGTTTTCTTTTCTCTCTTTTTCTTCTTCTTCACTCTCCGTCACAAAACCAGCCTCAGCAGCCATCCTCTCCACAGCCTCCCTCTCCTCTCTCCTCTCTCTCCTCACCTCCTCCTCACTCTTCACCTTCAAGGCGCCAGAAATGCCCTTCGCGCTCACCGCCTTCGGTGGCGGGCCCGCTCTCCCTCGTGGTTGCAACCTCTCCCTTTCCTTCTTGACGACGCCTCTCTCATCTTCGCTGACTTCTTCTTCCTCGCTCGATGACTCCGACTCGGCTCCCCCGACTGGCTTCCCGGGGCGATGACGTGCCGGCCGGATGGGGTTCGCTGTCATTCGCTTTGGCGGCATGTTTTCTCTTTTGTGGCTGGTTGCTTTTTTGGTGGTTGCCTGTGATGATGTAGGTGTCTGTTTCGGGGTTTGTTCCTAGTTATGTTTAGTTGTTCCCAAGTTTTTTTGTAAAAATTTCCCAGAGCTGGGATTGCTCGGGGATGGAGGATTGGTGAGGAAGATGGCGGTTAGAAGAATTACGGGGGGCAAGGGGGAATAAGAGTTGGTTCGTAGGAATTGAACCTTGGATGAAATGCATTTGATGGCTTGGTGAGTTGGGAATATCCCGGGCTCACTACTGAGGGCCCGGCTGTGATTGTCGAGAGGTAAGATATCACTTGATGAGATATTGAAACTAGAAAAGAGAAAAAGTCATGTAAGGGGCAACTTACTGTGTGGTTTCTTGAGTTGTTGTAAGAGGCGCGTATTAATTCTTCAGGCGGTTCTTCAATTGAGGAGTTTGTGAGGGAAATCTTGGAAGGATGAAATCATCGTGGTTGTCGTCTTTGTGTGTTGTGGTGTGGCGGAAAGAAAAGTGCGATGGTTGATATTTGATATTTGAGAGTCGATATTCATCGACGCTGGTGGATTGGATGCCTGCAAGTCGAGGTCTAGAAATGGTGAGAGAGAAAAGAAGTCTGAGTTTTGAGCCGCACTAGGAAATTAAGTAGATGCTGAGAGAGGACGTCGGTGATTGGAAACAGGCGGTACGTACTTCGTACCTACGTACCCACTGGGGCAAAAAATAGTACCGCCTGGCTGGCGATCGCTGCAAAATAGGGAAACAGCAATCGGAGCTGCTGTAAAACCTGGGGAAAGAGCCAGTGCCATCATCGTGCCTGCCTGAGCTAAATCCCAGAAACCCCACTAAGGGTGTCACATCCTCAGAGCTCCCCCTTGCAGCTTCCCTGCCAGAACCGAGAGGCATCATCATCATCAGCATAACTACCGCTCAGTTTAGATAGCGGTCATGGCCGAGGCTTGATGGTGGCACTGGGCTGGCTACGGTCCTTCACAGGGACCCTACGTAGAGATAGAAATATTTCGAAGACCTCCAAGACATGGACACATGGGTCCTTACGCATGGGCTCGAGGAACTGGGTAGACGATCCACAAGATACGAAGTAGAAAGCTGGGAATATCAACCAAGTTCATAACTACAGCACCGCTCTGCGGCCGGTATTACAGGCGTTCTAGAGGATTGCCTAAGCGGCTACCTAGTCATGACAGTCCCAAGTCAATATAAACACATCGGTCAGGTTGTATTATACAAGTTTATTTCCTAAGAAAAGCTTTAACTAGTAGTAATTCATGATGGTGATGATGCGGTACATTGTATACATAGCAGTGCTGAGAATGGATGTCAGGCTATGAGCTGTCGCTGGCCTCAATCCGTCTCATTCTTGAGAAAAATCTCGCCGAACGCTGCCCAAGCCACTCAAGACACCAGTCTTGGACGTCAACATCATCACCAGCTTAGGACTCCAAACTAATCTACTTCAAAGATCTCTACGCAAAAACGAGGCCAGGCACAAGTTGTTAAAACACATAAATATATTTGTGCTATCATCCGCCAACGCACAAGTGCCCGTGCCATCAACTACAGTCCCCTAACTCCCTAGAAACGCCAATGATGAGAATAATCGAGGCAAAATAGAGAGAAAAGAGAAAAAACAGCAAAAAAGAAGCAAAGCGGAGAAAAGAAATCAAAAACATAAAAATGCAATGTCCCTGGGTATCTCATGTCAACCCTTGCCTCGCCACGCCTCGTCTCTTCCGAGGTGTTGAAAATGCAGACCGAACCGACTCCTTGCCTGTTTTGCTCTTGATGATGAAAAAGAAAAAGCAACGCGTATGGATATCATAGCCCCCGAACAAGCAATCCGAAACACATCCCTTTCGCCCCTGCTGGTTTTTTTTCGTCTTCGCCTCGTCAATTAAGTGAAACTCTTTAAAACGTAACCATGTGCTTCGGGGCGTGTCTTCATTCCTGTAGAATCCGTCGGGGAAAGAAAAGATCGTAGGAAGAACCGGAGATGTGCGTGCGCATGGACGAAAAAAGAAATGAAAAGTGAAGAAAAAAATGAGAGAAGCACAGAAAGACACTCATCCCCAAGGCGTGCCCTGCATCCACGAAGGTCCATCGCCCTTCTCCCAAGGCATATCCTATTCCTCAGGTTCTTCGGGTTCTTCCGGCTCTTCCGGCTCCTCAGGTTTCTCAGGCTCGCTTCCTCCGAGGACCTCGATACTATCAAGGTTCCACTCCTGGTCGGCTTCCAGTCCCTCGTTGAAGTCTTTAGGCCAGTCAAGATATCCTTTGAGGATTGCGTCAATCTCTGACTGGTTTCCAAACGGCGTAAACGAGTCACTGAGGGCCGCGAGCGCGGCGTCCATATCGCCTTCCGGTATCTGCTCGGTGGCCTTCATGCGTCGCTCGCGGTCGCGGTCATTCTTAATCGCCGAACCGTTAATCCGGGGGCTGCGCCGCAGCGAAGGGCTTTCCGGCATCAGAAGCCGAGCCATAGGTGTGCGCGTTGGTGTAGTCTGTGCCAGAGCAAATTGCGAGTTAATCGGCGATGATTGAACCGAGCGCATCGAGCGGGAGATGCTCCTGGTCACCGGTCGGTGGCTCGGCGTCGGGCGCGAAGGCGTGCGGAACTGGTTTCTCGTTTCAGAGGAGTCCTGCTTGGGAGGTGGCGTACAAGGCCTTGGAGGGCTCCTGAAGAGCGAATCCAGATGGTCCTCATGTGCCGCCGCATCATGCTGGTTTTCGGTCATCGCTAGGGCTTCCGCCGCGTCAGCAGCGAGTCCCTTATCTTCTCGGTTCTCGCCCTGTCCGTCGCCAGGAGAAGGCGTGATAATGTTCGGCGAGACCGGGTTCAACGCGTCTCGATGAGCCCCACTCTTATGTCTAGGGGATGGGAACAGCAACCTCCTCGTGGAACCAAGGTGATCCTCATCGAGATCAAGAGTAATCGGGCTGTTAACCGTCCCGGTGCCATTCGTGTGCGTCGACCCGGCATTCGAAAAACCCGAACGCCCGGATGCTGTCGTCTGGTTTACATGCTCGACCTTGTGGCCGTTGAATTCATGCGAGTTGGCCGTCTCTAGGAGAGAAGCGAACTGATCCATGGGAATTGCCCCCATGCCCTCCTCAGCAGACGCATCCACAGGTGGCGACACGACCGCATCGGGTGCCATGTCATCAGTAGGGATGCAAGCCTCGGAAGTTGGAGGAGGCGCCGTGCCACTGCGCGAATCTTTGCCGTTGGCCTTCTTCCGGACACGGACGGGATTTCGCCCGGTACCACGTTTTCGTCGCTCTTGCCCAATTCGTTCGTGGTCTTTGTCCCACCTCTCAGGAGGCCGATGTTTGTTATTCTTAGAGAGCCAGATGCCGCACGGATTGCACAAGAGCCTCTCCGCCCAAAGAGATTTGTCATCATCCATCCCGAGAGCTTTCTTGATCAGGCGATATGACGTCGGCTTCTTAGTCGCGTCGTCACGGGTCAGCACATCGATAGCCGTGACATGGCCAGGTTTTTCGGAATATTCCATGTACTCCGGAAAACCAACAAAGTCTTGAGTGTGTATCTTGCGCCATGTTGGTGTCTCGATTGCCCCGCAGTTGAAGCAATACGGCGGCATCTCGCCGTTCATAACAGCTCGCTCGAGACGGTCCTTGATGGACTGCTTCTTGACGTAATTCTTATTGGACCTTGGGGCGGGAGGTGAGGTCGGTTGAGGAGGTGCCGCAGAGTCACTCGGGGGACAAGGGGCTTCGGAGAATGAGGTGGCACTAGGTAACGGCAGTCTCTGCTGGGGAGGACCGACAGGATCACTCGCGGGAACAGTTGGGAGAGGAAGAAGGGGCGCGCTAGGCGCGTCACTAGCAGGAACGGCGGGAAGGGGAGGAAAGGGAAGTGGAAGGGTAAGAGGTGTTTCATGAGAGGATGTGGTCTTGGCGGGCTTCGATGGAGCACTCGGAGTGGAAGCGGACATCGCTGCCGCTCCGCTGTTGCCATCCGAGGTTGCGGACGCGGCCCTGGTTACAGTCGGCTCATCCGACATCGATGGCAGGGCTAGGGCGCTCATCGACTGAGATCGGTTAAAAGCATTGGGACGAGGCGCTGGCATGGTGGTAGCCGGAGCCGAAGGTGGGCGGGATTGAACCGACGGGGCCGCAGGCTCAGCAGGCGCAGGCGTAGGCATAGGGTCAAGGACCATCGAAGCAGCTTCGGGAAGAGGAGGTGGAAGAGGAGTAGGCGTCGGGGCCTGGGTTGGTGCGAGACTCTGGGATTTCTCTGGCTGCTCAAGTTGGGGTGCAGGGACATCGGTGGTCTGTGTTGTCTCCTTAACTTTACCACTATTTCTCGCTTTCTGGCTGTCAGCAGTAGCGGCAGCGGTTAGAGCAGGAGATGGTTTGGCGGCGGGCTGAGACGATCGTCGGTTACTCTTGGAACGCTGCCTCGGGGCCGACTGCTTGTCCGACCTGGATTGTGCGCAATAAGGGCTGGGAATCTGCACCATGCCGCCCGCACCGTTGTCTTGGAGTCGAAATACCTGAACAGGTACCTTACCAACGTCCCGATTCTTCTGAGTGGCGATCGATTGCTCATATGCGGTAGGATTGAAAAACATGCCATCAGAGGGTAGAGCCTCAGTAGGGCGTCCATCCTGGAGTTTCGGCTCCTCGAATTGAGCATTCTCTTCTACACTACCGCTCATAAAACCGGAATCAGGCTGCGGCATAGGCGGCAGGATAGGGCTCGAAGGCGGTGGACTTGACCGCAAAAAGCGAGATGGTCGTGGAATGGGTGGCGATGAACTGATCTCCGCGCCGCTATCATCGGAGAAGGCAGCAGGTGTCACCGCAATCGGCGGTGAGTGGGCATCTTCGCCATTTGGAGACAGCGCCAGCCTAGAGTCGCAAAATGATTGTTGGCCTGCTGTGAGGGTGCTTGGCTCCCGGCTCAAGGTGGAGGACCGTCTGCTTCCCGCACCGCCGCCACCACCACCACCACCGCGGGCTCCTTGAATGCGCTGATCAGCCTTAGGAACCGGGGTTGGGGCTCGAGGCACGTCCTGGAGATGACTGCCGGCAGATGGAATTCCCTCGCCACCCCCTCCAAGAGGCCTAAAGTTGCGGAGAGACCCGGAAGTGCTAGCCGCGACCCTCAACGAGTCGGGAGTACCTGCAAATGGAGCAGAAATAGCCCTATCTCCGACAACGGTCGAAGCAATCCTCTTCTTGGGTGCGGGGCCGTCATCCCCATCCGTGCCGTCCTCATATCCGGAAGTATTTCCTTCGGTAGCGAGAGGGCGCTTCCTGGGCCGACCTCGGGGTCGTCCTGTCGGTTGGCGCTTCTTCGAAGCACGTGACGATGGTCGAGATGGTGCACGTGAAGGGGCGCGAGCTGAAGTGACCTGGGAAACTGGCTCGTTCGTGCTCGGAGCGGGTGGGATGTTGTTGTTGAAGTTGTTGGCATTGAAAGATACGTCATCCATAGGCAGAGGTGAGCCAACAGTAGTGTCGTTTCCGAGGTGGGGGAAAGACTGTATTAATTGATTCCACTCGACGGAAGGAGTTTGGGCTGCGTCCATCCCTGGAGACATGCTCATATTGAATTGTGACGTTTGGAGTTGCAGCTGCTGCGTCAACGCCCGCCGCCGGGCCTGAATCTGGGTCTCAGTTAAGGCCACGGTATGAGCCTGGGCCATAGCCTGAAGTTCATCAAGAGATTGAAGAGACGGCGGCGAGTGCTGGGGCTGATTGCTGGCGGATTGTTGTTGGCCGGGCCGCCGGATCTTGTTGTTCCGAACAAACTTGAGTTTCACTTCAAGCGTGTCCTTGATACCATTTCCACTGAGAAGCCTCATTCTGTTCTCAGTAACCACGCCGGTCACCATGCTAAGGGATTGGTTATTGTTGGAGCCATCGTTCTTGTTCGGATCCAACAGCCAGGACAAGACGCCCTGACCAACGAGCGGTGTGTCGGGCTCGGAGTAGTCGTACGCGTAGACGACGTAATCGCTCTCGGCGCATGGGTCAGTCAGCTCGGGGCTGCATTTTGCTACAGCGTCCAGACAAGGGCTAATGTCGACTAGGCCGATGGTCGTGCCCTCGTTGAGCTTCAAGGTTTGTATTTGGAAGATCTGCGGGTGCCTCGCTAAACATCGATCTTCGTTGTTTTTGTCAAATGTGTAAAGGACCTTGACTACAGTAAAGCAGAGAGAGTATCAGCATTTGTAGACAGGAGCTCCAGGGGGGACAGGAGAGGGAAGCTCAGGATAAAGGACTAAACGTACGTCCCATGGGCATTAGCTGGAAGCCCAGCTCCTCGCTCCCAACGGAACTCATGGTTGTCAACCTTCCATTCGAGGATGATCAATGAACAAGGCAGAATCAAAAGACACAACTAAGGCTAAGGACAAGGATGGAGGAGGGACCTGTGGTTCAATCCAATCCGTGAACCCAGTCACAAAAAGAAGATGAAAAAGACCCCAGGCTCGTCAATTGGGCTGGAGGTCTGAAAAAGAGGGATGGAAAAAAGAGAAATGGGGAGACGTGGGAGATGGAAGAGGGAGAGATAGGGCAAGGAATGGGAGAGAGGATGGAGAAAAAAAATAATAAACAGCCTCTGGAGGAAGGAAACTCTGACTCCGAGTTCTCCTACTGGATCAAGACTCAAAAGGAAGGAAGGAAGGGTGGAGGGACGAGTCCAGGTCTCGAGTCGAGGCAAAAAAGATCGCGATGCAGGCGAACAAGTGAAGGAAACAAGAGGTGACAAGAAAAGAAAAGCTGGATTGGACACCGCTCGAAAGAAAGGTACCCTTGCACCGAACGATGGTGGTAAAATTACAAGAGGGTCAGGTTGGTCTGGACAGAACTAAAAATCGATCTTGGTGCTTCAGTTTCGGGCCAGGCGCGACGATAAGCTCAGGTAAAATTGCGGTGGCGGGTTGGATGGGCGACGATGGTGCTTTGGCGCGTAAAGCACGTCGCGTCAAGAGGGCGTGTAGTGTGTACAGTAGCGTGAGGTATGAGAGTGGAGCTTGGGCTCGAAGCTTGGGGTGGGTGAGAGAAGTGGGTGGGTTTAACTTCAATTGATGAGGTTCAAGTGTTCAATTGGTGTCGGTAGAGTACGTCCAGTACTATCCCAGTCCCAGAAGACGAACAGATCTCGACCAAGATAGCGAATCAAACCAGAGTCAAGATCCTGGATGAGCCGCCTTCTGTGTGTTGTGCGGGTGTATGTAAATTCTCGTGATGGAATCGTAATGGCGCAAATCGCGACCCGCTCCTTCCTGAAACTTTGGACAATGGAGACCCTTGGCCGGGGTTTGTCTTTACTGCGCTGATAATCGACGGGCCAATTGCTTGTAATTGGATGCGTCTTATTACTCGATGTCTGCGGGCCATGCAAGGGCGAGGATAGGGCCTATGGTACGAAGGGCCTATCACCTCTCAAGGCTCGAACGATGATGATCGAATCAAATCTCGGGTTGGCGGACGGCCCTTGCCATCTGGGGAATCAGGAAATCAGCTGCCAAAACCCGACACCCCCCGTGTCACCAAATTTCCGTGACGTTGGCGTGCGTACGAAGTAGATCCGTCAAAATCTCGGCTGATTCTCCACCTGTGGAAGTGCCCCGCGCGCTGACTCTGCTGAGTTGGTCACCTGCAGCAGTTTTGCATCTGACGCGGGTCAAAGGCAAAACTTACGCATGTAACACGGTACAAAGTACTTCGTAAACCCCCTCGACTCAATGTCCGGACTTTAAATCCAAAGCTGGGATTTTTCTGACGCCGGATCTTGTTTCTCGTCCCACAAACAACTTTTCTTCCACCAAACTCGTTCGAACAATCGGGCTTCTCAAGGCTCTGCCGCCGGGGCCTCCGGAGGTGCTCTCAATCTGGAACTCGAAAGGATGGAGACAAGGAGGAGCAGAAGGGGGGAATATTTCCTGGGAAGAGAAGAGGACGCTGTCCGTTTCCGCCTTTCGCTGGGGCCTTGGTCCCTTTTTATACTTCCGGAGGAGAAGAAGCTTTTCCATGCCCCCCTCGATATGACCATTTCTATCTATCCTCTGTGTTTGAGAGCTTGATACTTGACGTCTTATCGAAGACACAATTAGGCTTCCACTTCCATATCCACCCTCCCTTTGCGTTTCCTTTTTGCATAACATACGATCCGGTTCTCACGCCCTTGACCGCTAGACCGAGGCGCTCACTTGTCTCTCTCTCCCTGTTCCCCAGAAAGTGATGCTCTCTCCATCTCCCCCTCCCGCTCTCTTCCATCATTGATCATTTCACCCCGCCCCTCCATCAAGTCTCTCCCACCAACAACATCCAACACGTCTTTCATCCAATCATAGATCCGTAAATCGCTCATTCTCGTAACTCTTCAGCCTCCCCTCGATAATATTTTTGATACTATTCCCACACCGAGAGATGGTTTTTTATTGGCCCGTCACCACTCTTCGACTGTTGACATCTTTGCCCTGCCTTTCATCAGAACAACGTACTTGGAAACATTAGAGATGTTGTTTTCATCATCAATTTTTTTGTTATCTTCAATATCAGTTCTATTCCCTATTATATTCCTTACATCAGATTGTGGTTATCGCTAATGTTTATTTTCATCCGCGCCCATTTTCTTCTGTCGTGATAACAATGAGCTGTTTCATTTAAAGGCCATCAAGAACTCCCAGTCGAAGCATTCCCCGCGAGCATTTTCAACCCTCGACATCTCCTTCAACTCGTCAAAGCGCAGGGCGCCATGTTCGCCAGCGAGCCTAGCCTACCTTGATGAGCTTGCACTTTCACTCTGTCACATGGGACAGAGATCTCTATTGATGTATGGCATGAGCACAGATCTGGCCGCGACATTGTATAAATAGACGAGATTTTTCCCTGTCTCCGTTCCTCCAGACGTTAACGTCTCTCTCAACGAATATTCAATAGTAGTTGTCACAGTTCCTCTCTCAATCTCGTGTCCTCTGCGAAAAAGCCTGCTGTTATTTTTATCCTCATTGTCTTACAACCCCCAGGTCTGGTGTCTCTCCAAACCAGTCTATTCTAAGGAGATCGAGATGATACAAAAAATGTTCCCGTGTCAAAAAAAAATAAAAGAACTAACTTATAAACCCAACATCCGTTCCCTTTAAGAAATCCACCTAGCCTTCCCCTTCTCATCCACACTCGTCTTCCTCTCCACAATCTCCTCCACAACAGCCTTAACGCCCTGCCTCCCCTTCCTCCTCCCAACAACCTCGCTCATCACCTCCTCCCTCGTCCTACCCGCATTCCCACCGGCCAACACCACCTCCTCCACCTCGCCCTCCGCCGGCACGCCGAGGTACTGATGGGGATACTCGCTATAATCCCTATCCGTCAAGAGCTCGAGCTTATCCTCGTCCTTGACGTCCTCGAAGTTGAAGAACGGCGCCGCCGCGTCGCCGCCCTTGCTCGCCAGCTCCTCGAGCGTGGCGGGCTGCCACGTGGGCGCCCTCCTCTCCACCAACAGCGCCGTCACGCCCTCGGTGAAATCGGGGTGCTGCATGAACTTGGACGCGATGGCGAGCTCGCGCTTGAACGTCTCGGCGATGCTCCACCTGCCGCCGACGCGCATCTGCTTGAGCGTGACGTGCACGGCCGTGGGCGAGCGCTTATGCAGCGTCTCGAGAGTGCGGGTGGCCCATTCCTTCGTAGCGCCCTCCTCGCGCTCGAGCGCCTTCATGATCTCCTCGACGCTGTTGAGGCTGAAGCACCGGTCGATGGCCTTGCGGAGCTCGCCGCTGAGGTGCATGGGTTCGTCGTGCGGGACGCCGCTGGCGAACTCCTCGATCGTGTCGTTGATGAGGCGGAGGCGAGTCTCGAGGTTGTCGTAGTCGCGGAAGCGGAGCTCGCCGAGGCGGTTCTCGAGGTCGAGAAGGCTCGTGGAGTGGAGGTAGTGCGTGGCGATGCCCGAGTAGAAGACGTTGGCTCCGTGAAGCCTGTCGCTGGTGAGGGCGAGGTAGGTGCCGACGGCGCCGTTCATTCGGGGGAGGAAGAAGGAGGCACCGACGTCGGGGAAGAAACCGATCGTGGTCTCGGGCATGGCGAATACGGTCCTCTCCGTGGCTATCCGGAAGGGAGCGTGGATGCTAAGACCAACGCCGCCGCCCATCGTGATGCCGTCCATGAACGCGATGTACGGCTTCTGGTAGGTAGCAATATAGTGGTCGAGCTTGTATTCGAGAGCGAAGTACTTGGCCGATTCTCTCCACCCTCCCTCGGTGCGGTTCATCTGGGCAAGCGCGGCAACATCACCGCCGGCGCAGAGAGCCTTAGGGCCCGCGCCCTTCATCACGACCACGTTGGCCATGTCGGACTTCTCCCATTCGATCATTCGGGGGAGGATCTTGCGAATCATTGACGCGTTGAGGGAGTTGAGCTTCTTGGGTCGGTTCAGCTCGATCGTGCGAAGGCCGTACTTGCTGCCGATGACAACATCATCGGGCTCGTCCTCGGGAAGGGGCTTAAGCTGGGCGGCGAGGTCCAGGCCGGACTATCAATAGAAAAGGTCCTGGTCAGTAGAATTCACACAAAGGAAGAACAACAAGAAAAATAAATAAATAAAATAAATAAAATAAAATAAAATGGATCGCATCTTGGTAGGAGCTCAGTTGAGCTTCGCAACTCGTACGACATACCTGAGCCTTCGTGGCAAACGCCCTCTCATCAAGCTTCGCTCTCAACGGCATAGCTACAACGGCGCTGCGACAGCTGGCACTATACTGGGTAGATAGACGTGCTGTCGAGACAGCTCTGGAAGCAATTGACCGGAACATTGGAGGCCAGCGAATGGGGGATTGGAAGGGGGAGGGGAAAGAGGGCCAGGCGATCCCTTTCTATATTCCTAGTTGGTATTATAGTGTTCCCTTCTCCGTCGTGTTGTAACAGCTTTGAATGTTTCCCGGTTAGAGCAGTCAGATACTCGCCGAGCACATCGAAGAAAAGCGTTGAGCCTCGGCAATTTCGGGTAAGGGCGATGCCAATCGTCGAGCGGGGGAGGGACGAAGGATCGAACAAATTGGAAAAGAGGTTTAGTCTGTATGCGCGAGGCACTCTTTAGCTGTGTATGTAACTCAATTCTTCCTTGGACGTTAAAGCTTGGGGACCGGCTCTCCTCATCTCTGATGGGGGAAATTTTCTGAGAGCCGAGAATAGCCCGCGGATTGGGGATTGAGCTCTGCCGGGGAGTTGTTCTTGGTCTTGCCAGGGTTGGACGGGTGTCAGCCAGTGGCAGCCAGTGGATTGGTCTGGCAAGGCCAAAGTTTTGGGGGTGCTCCGATACATGTACCCAAGTACCTCGAGACCTCAGCCAGACCCCAAAGCCTTGGCCTGACTATGCACAGCTGCGGCCAATCACATCGCTTGCCCACAAACCTTCCAGATCCAGATTGAACTTCCAAAATCGCGATTCGAAGGCAGCACAGGCATCGAAACCTCAGCGTCACGAGTCCAAGCCCGCCGTCTTCGCGATTCCATTTCTCGTTTTTATTTTCCCACTCTCGCCTAAATCCGTCGCAACCATGGCCGATCCAAAGATCCAGTACGCTTAGCACCCCCTCTCAACCCGTTTGTGCTCTTCTAGAACAATACTAACTCCACTCCCAGAGAACTCCTCACCAAGCCTCGCAACGAGCTCACGTACGTCTCCATTCCTGTCCCCTTCCCACCCCAGGGCCGCCTCATTCCTAACTCGCATCAATAAATAAAAACAGGGAATACGAAATCGCCCAGCTCGAAGAACACGAATTCTCCGCTGGGCCCCTCTCCATCTTGCAGACCGCCGTCCGCTCCCACACCCAGGTCCTCATCTCCATCCGCAACAACCGCAAACTCCTCGCTCGCGTCAAGGCCTTCGATCGCCATTGCAACATGGTGCTCGAGAATGTCAAGGAGATGTGGACGGAGACCCCTAGGTCGGCGGGTGGGAAGAAGGGGAGGCCTGTGAATAAGGATCGGTTCATTAGCAAGATGTGGGTTGTTTGCTCGTCCCCTTTTTGGCATATTTACACTTTTTTTTTTATTCTTTGTTTCCGTAACAGCATTTCTATCTGTTCGGAGAGGGTATTTAAGGAATGGTGGTGGGGTACGGAAAGGATGTGACGCTTCTATCATGGAGAGCCGAAGATGCTGGACGATGAGCGGTGTAAGAGAGCATTGGCGATAGGGCACATTGGCTAACTACTCACCCCCGCCGCAGGTTCCTCCGAGGCGATAGCGTCGTCCTCGTCCTCCTCAGTTAAACCGACCAAAACACACAATCCACAAGTCGAATAGGTTGAAAAGAATCAAAATCTCGGCACCATCAACCCGGCGCAGGAAACCAAAGGAAGGCCATAATCACCCCTCTCATCCAAACCTCCAACCGACCGCTGGAGAGCGACTATCGAGGGAGTGTGTTTTCGTGCCATCCAGAATTAAGAGGAAGATTCAGAAAGTAAAGGGGGAGCAAAAAAAAAAGTGCGATTGCGTTATACCCAGAGGCTCAGGAAAGAACAATAGCGCCGGGGAATTGTACGAGATTCTCAGGTTCGTGGCGCATCATCTAGGTCCAAGTCATGAGGATAGATTTTTTTTGTTTTTTGGGGGTTCTTCGGTCATCTGGGGCGGTTGATCGTTGCATTGTGCGCTCTAGCTATGGAATAGGAAGAAGACCACTGCGGTGGATGGGCTGGCATCCAAAAAGAAAAAAGTATTCCAAAATCATTCTGTTATGAGGTACGGAGAGGGTAAGGAGTTCTACAAAAGGATTGAGGTAATGAAAGAAACATAAAACTTGAACGATAGCAGCAAAACCATTCCTCCCGCATTTTGATCCCCAGTGATATCATAACCCCCTCAAATTCTCCTCCAAATGTGGATTATCCTATTACATCCCAACTCGCAATTAAGCTCTTCGCACATTCACAATCAATCACACACATATTCTCTATCTCCTCCTAAATTGCTTCCCATCCCTCCTCCTTCGGGTCCGTCCCCGCGAGACCCGAGAAGAAGCACGCCAACCCCCACGCTCCAGGGTCCGGCACCTGCTTATAACCCTCACCGCCAACATACACCGACCGCCCGAGGGCAGGCAACATGCCCTTAGTGCGCTCAGCGCCGAGCCTCGCGCCACGGGCCGCCTTGTCAGCTTCACTCGTCTTAGCGAGGACGTCCACGAACGGATGGAGCGCGTCAACAAGCGTGCGGTCGCCGGGGCGTGCGGGGGTGTATTTTCCGAGTGCGTCGGTGCTCTTCTGCAGCGCAGAGGCCCAGACGATGGGGGTAGCCTTTCCGGGTCCCTGGATCCGCAGGGAATGGACAAGGGCGTTGAGGAAGATGGAGAAGAGCGCACCCGAGGTGCCATCCATGGTGCTTTCGACGACAGGGACAATCTTAGCCACATCGACGACTACGTCGCCCGTAAAGGGGTTTTCGGTAATGTGCTTAAGGACGGCTATACATGAACACACCACATTGAATTAGTGAATACCGTCCTCCACTTGCTTTCGAGGATAGGAATTTTGTGATGACAACGTACCTTCAGCCCCACGCTTCAAGCCAATTCCACAATCTCCATCACCAACAACCGTGTCATACTTGGTAATTTCCGGCTCCGCCGAAATCAGCCTCTCAAGGCCCTTCGTTAGCGCGGCAGTGGCAACCCCAGTATCCCACTTAAGGCCGCTCTCCTTGATGGGCTTGTTCGCATCGACGGTGTCTGTCCTCTCGGCTTTATTCTTCTCTTCCCAAGTCTTCTTGGGGACTGGGGCTGACCAGCCAGTAGCCTCGCAAGGGGCATCGAGTAGCTCAATCATGCTAGGACCGCCAATATCGGTGTTGACAACATTCAACAAAGTGATGCTAAAGCCAAGACCGTTCAAGCTAGTCATAAAGGTGCCGCTGATGATGCGGACGGGACGAATCTTCCACGTCTTCTCGAGCTGTTCCACAACTTCAGTGGTGATGCCAGCCAACTCCAGCACACTCACGCCTCCTAGGTTGTTAACGAGAAGAACAACTTCGTTCGAATTAACGTGAAGGAAGTGTCGATCGCTGTCGCTTGGGTCGAGGAGCTGAGCGAGCATCCTGCTCACAAGCTCGGGGAGGTCGACTTTAGCGCGACCCGAACCAGGCTCATTGTGAATGCCCATACCGAGCTCGACCTCGCCGAGAGCTAGCTTCTCCTGGGCCGAGTCGGTGATGGACCTCCCGGGAACGTGGACGTGCTCCAAACTCGCTCCAACACTAACAAGGTTCTGGGCGGTGAGCCTCGCAACCTTGGCAACCTCCGAAAGAGGCCGTCCTAGGGCGGCGAGCGCCCCAGAAATCTTGTGCACCAGGACCGTACCCGCAATGCCCCTCCTGCCGACCTTTCCTCCCTTCTCCCTGCCGACACCGACATCGTCCGCTACGACAACCATCTCTACGTCGATTCCGGCGGCCCTCGCCTTCTCAACGGCAACACCAAAGTTTAGCACATCACCAGTGTAGTTCATGACAGTAACGAGCACACCACGCGAGGTATCGACGCGGGACTGGACGGCGGTACGGATCTGCTCAGAGGAAGGGGAGGCGAAGATGGTACCCGAGACAGCAGCGGAGAGCATACCGTGGCCTACCATGGCGGCGAAGCTGGGCTCGTGGCCGGCACCGCCGCCCGAAACGATGGAGACCTGGCGAGGAGCATAGCTGGGTCGGCGGTAGACGATCTTGTTGGCGGGGTCGAGGGCGAGAGAAGGATTCGTATAAGTGAGACTCCGGAGAGCAGAGTTGACGAGGAGGGTGGGATCGTTAATGAAGTGCTTGGCCGACATGTTGGGGGAAATTGAGGAGCAGCAGAGCCGACTCGCAAGAAGCACGCTGAACTTGAGGGAGGGTCTAACTGCTTGTTCTGATTGTGAGTAGGTCTTGGAAACTGAAAAATTGTCTCTAGAATAGAATATTAATACGAGCTTGGGAGAACCCTAATAAGAAACTAAGAATCAAAGTAAAAAGTAATAATTCCCCCTTTCTTCTCAGCAGAAAATAGGAACAGGAATGATCCCGCGAGGGCCTCAAAGGCTTAGCATGGGGGTCGTCTTGACAGCTAGACTAGTGCAAGGAGGAGAGCACAACGACGGCGACGACGCTGGAAAGAGCAGAAGTGGAGTAGCCAGGCTAATGAGCCTCGACTTGCTCAGCGAAAGCGGAAGCGAAAAGAAACAATTGATGGCAGTACGGGAGCTCTCTCGCTCCCATTCCCGCTCTCGCTCTCTCATTCATCGCGTCGGTCACCATTCCCGAGCGGCAATCTAGAAAGGCTGCCATTTGAAATTGGAGCTACTTACGTTTCTTTCGTTAGTCCGGACGGAAAGTGTTAGTATTGTGGATACACCACTGTCGCTGGGAATCGGCAGTTGTGTATCCTTGCCTGTGGACGCAGGTTTTGCCTCGGTTTGCAATGGTAAAGAAAACCTATATAGTCCAGTCTCGCTGTGGCAGTTGTGTGTGTCCTGGTAAGATTTACTCTGGGTTTGAAAACATCACGGTTCGACTTCTCCAAATGCCGATATTTGAAGCTCTACTTCGTACGGAGCTCCTGCCTGGAGTTGTCTCCCCACCCCACTAATCCGAGCTTACCCGCTACATTCAATTGTTCACTGTTACTTCGTCCTTGCCACTGGCCTGGTAATTCCTACCATTCCTGGCATTCATGTTCCTTGCCATCAACTGACCCCGCCAGGCGACATGTGCTGGTGCGGGGTAAAAAGCAGGCAGGAGGCAGGCAACCTTGGGGGAGTTTCATCAGGGAGGAAGGAATATTGACGGCGGCTTCCGACAGTGCTTGCAGGCACTGAGGCAGCAAGACACTTTTTGGCAGCAACTGACGCCACTTCGCCCTGATAATTGATGTCGAATCATGCGTATGGAGATCCTATCTTGTACATGGTCATGATTTACACTGGTAGACGGGTTAGATTATTGATGCGCTTCGGACCGGCTACTCTTGCTTTGGGAATCGAAAAGACCAAGATATCATTAGGATATGAGGGAAACCAATAAATTCCCTCTACAGACGCATCCACTCGATATAACGATTTGCAAGGGCTGCTAACGCAATTACCCCGCGTTATTCTTATATTCACCACCAAGACAACCAGGTCTCAAGTCATGACTTGCCATCAAGTCAATCAATCTCGAGCTCGCGCTCAAGGCACACACCCATCTAATCTAAATAGATTTCATATAAATTAAGCTCACGTGGTACAAGAGTGTGCAACCCGCACCGCAACCTGGAGTTCGGAACTGCGATTACCCCAGAATGCCCTCCGATGAGAATGGGAAGAATCACAGGAAGTTCAGGGCGTGGGCAGAGAGATGAATATCAGGGGTGTAATCCTGTTTGAAGAGAAATCCCATCCCAAATTGCTAGTTTGACAACATCACCCTAGTATGACGTTCCTCTGACTCCGAACCTATCAAGTCTTCCGTGCTAGCACAAGGTCTATCCGCAAGCCTCCCGGCGCCAGCTAAGCCTTCCTCAAAGTGCCCATGAGACGCCTTTCCATTTTCAGATCCGACAATCAACGAAAAAGAGAAATAGAGGGAAAAAGAAAAAGAAAAAAAGGAAACAAGGGAAATAAAAATCACAAACGCCTTGTTCTCCCATGTCCCACACGCCATGCACGAGTCCAAGGACTCGGAACCCACTCTATACTACATGATATTATTGCCTAGCCATGTGCCATTACAAATTTTTGTTTTACCCAAACCCTGAAGAAGAAGAAGAAGAAGAAGAAGAAGAAGAAGAAGCGAAGGGGACCAACCATCAGTAAAAGATGAAGTGATTCAGAGGAAAAAGAACAAAAGAAGCGGGCCACGCGTCTCTTTTAAGCCGTTGCGCCCTTCAAATGTTTCCGTCGAGGGGAATGTCCCTAAAGTTGCCGTTTGGTGGAGTCCTATCCAACATAAACGCAAACCTTTCCTGGTTGTGCTTGAGGAAGGTGGGTATGTTGTGGTTGGGCGCGACGTAGTCGAAGATGTTGTTGTCACGATCGTAACTACAAAAAACCAGTCAGTATGATAAGGGGCGCCAGGCAAAACAACATGGAAATATGCAAGGCAAAACAGGGGAGGATAGATGTGAAGCGTGATGCAAACTTACAAGTCCTTCCCAAACCGCACCCTCTGGAGAATCTTGTACGGATCCTTGAACTCGGGCTTGTTCAACTCCTGGTGGGAGAAGCTGTTCACCTTGCCAACCGTCTCTTCCATGGTGCTGAAGCAATAGCTGCAATGCCAAGCGCCATGCTTGAAGTAATAGTCCTTGGCATTGCCCCGCAGGTCATGGGGTTTGACCGTTTCCTTTCCGCGCCAGAGAGTCGCCTGGGGGCTCTTCCACTCCTCTCTCGAGAGCCACTGGAACGAGTAATAGTAAAAGTCGCTGTTGATGGTGATACGCAGCGGCACATCGCAGTTGCGGAGCGCCTCGAGGACGGCCGGTTTCGGGATCTCGTCGACATCGGAAACAAGGAGGATGTCGTCTTCCGACGGCGCCTGGTCTCCCTCAAGGAGGGGAAGAACCTGGGTCATCATGGCGTTGCGGGACAGCTTCTCGCGATCCCAGGCACCGCCATTCTCCTTGAGGTCGGAAAAGTCCACGATGCTGCGAATCATCTTGTCGTGGTACTTGGCGTAGATGTCCCAGTTGTCCGAGATATAAAGTGGCTTGGGATTGCCCGTAAAGGTCACATCGGCCTCGACGATAATGAAATAGTCGACATAGGGATACATTTCTCCAATGCGCACCTCGAGCATCTCGATCTCGGTGTTGACGAGCAAAAGGTCGTAGATCTTGCGTCCGCGGACGCGCTCGGGGTCGAAAGGCTTGAAGCGGTACCTCTGGCAATACTCCTCTGCTTCTTGGCCCTCATAAATCCTGATGCTGGAAGGGACGATATCCGTCGCATTGTTGGGAGAAGGATCATTAGGTGGGTCTGCGTTCCACTGAGAGCTCATCGGTGGTCTCGGGGCCGGGTCTTGCGGAGGCTCATCGTCGGCGTAGATATGGGCATCACTGAGCCTGAAGACGAACCAGATGAAGACGAGGGCCGCCACAAAGGCGAGAATCTTATTATGGTTCACTGGCAAATGCATAATGGCAATCCAAGTCTCTGCTTGTTGTGGTTTGAAAAGAAGGGCAAAAGGTACAAGAGGTAGGGGATATACGTATTTATTTTCTTAAACCACTACCACTTGGCTGGGACAGGAAAGCTGGCACTCTCGAGGTAAGGCATGCTAGAATCCGAAAAAAGAAAAAAAGGCGAGAGGGTATCCGTTTTGGGGGTTTGTGGGAAGAAGGCATACAAAAGAACAACACGAATTTGAGGAATCCACAATGAGACATGGCCAAATGCATGATGTATATGTATCTTAGGGATATTAGGGTAGAAGACATGCAGCGACATCCGCTAGTGTAAGAGTGAAATGGGGCCCATCCTCACCCCTGTCCCACTCCAATAGTTATGTCATGGTTCTTCATTCCTCCTCCTGCCCCGAGGAGTGTACAAAGTATTAAGACGGTGGTTTTCATTCAGCTCACCCCTTTCCCCTTTCCTCTGAGGTACTGAGAAAGGAACAACTGCCTAGGATTCGTCTTATAATCCAATGGGAGCCGGAGTCATTCACAGCTCAAGCATGAAGCAATTGACAAGCAAGGAAAAGGGGTTGAGGAGACTATGGGCAAAAGACTCAAACTGTCTCACTTGATATGAAGGCATCGTGACTTCAAGTCACCTCTGGCAGCAATCATTCTGCAAGGCAGAACAAAAAGCTCGGTGATCTGAGGACACAAACAGAAAACAGAAGGTCGAATCCCATCCCACCCCTGCAGCCCTGCATTGGCCAACGGTGGAACATTGGGCCGTCACAACTGACAAGTAGCAGTACATGATATGTTTCGTAGCTTGCGGGACTTGTATGTACCAAGTATGCCTTACTTCGTAATACTTCGTAGCGTTGTCCAGGGGCGCTACTACTAGTTTAGGAGAACATCAATAGTTCGGAAACCTCGGGAGTAGAGCGATTCGAGCTTAATTAAACTTCCGTTCTTATCTTCCCTCCTTGCGTCAAGTACTTGCTTTTTTCCCCTCTTCTTTTCTTTCTTTTTCAACCAGCTACTTCGAAGAGTGGCCATGAGAAGAAATAAAAAAGGACAATGTACGGCGCAGTCACCCCTGCGGATAATATGTCTTGCTCTTGCGGATTGGGGATTGTATCAATTCTTTCGTGTGAAATCCAGCAGCCCACTATCAGGAATACGATCCAACGGCGGATATTGGATTGCTTCAAAACGTTCTTCTTATTAAGCATGCGGCGAGTGACTTTCTCGTACGACGCAGTCAAGTTTTGGCTTGTTGTACGACCAACCAACCAGGAACAGCCAATCCAGTCCTTTGGACTGCGGGATGCAACATCGTATCCGGGCTGTAGTGTACTTCGTATTGTGCTCCGTAGAGGTACTTGTAAAAAGAGTCTCGGATGGCAGGGATGTGAAGTGGGCCAATGATAATGCGCCGGGTGTTACCAGGTGAAAAGGGGTGATATCTGTACGGAAGGTCTTGGCGTGGTCCAGGACGGCAGTATGATTGGTTATTGATGGTGCCAACCAGCCCTGTCGATAGTGACAGGGACATTCGAAGTACACTAGTGTCCATCCTGCACCAAAAAGGAAAAGACGACTCTGTGAGGTACGGATCGGACAGTTTCAGTGCAAAAAGCACGAAGCTCTCAAGATTAATTTTACCTGGTTGAAGTCGGCCCCCACGTCTTGACGGCTTCGCAACCGCATCACGGGCACGGCATGAAATTCGCGCTCCTGTCCCCATGAGGGCATTCCTTAATAGCTTTCAAGCTCGAAGGATTCATCGGCGACATCCCCTTTCGGGAAACAGGGCACGTTGGGCGGGGTCGCAGCTTGATTGATGGATGTACGAAGCCAGAGTGCCAGGCTTGGGTGGGAATGATCAGTAATGTCAGTGCGAAGCATTCGTCCATGATAAAGCTATTTCCAAAGACGGATTCGAACATCTTGTGAGAGATAGAAACTAGCTTTCGGAAGGGTTCAAACTCGCCCTCTCATCGGAGGAGTTTGCCAAGCGCTGTGTTTGTGGGTGATCTGAGAACGTGACCGAATGTCATTCGGGCGCATCAAAATATTGACAGGGGTTCAAGGAGCTGAAAGGAAGGGTCCAGGTCTCAACCCAAGATCACATTTTTTCTTTCTTTCCTCTTCAGCGCAGATGCGGAACAATCAGCTCTCCCTTTCGTTTCGTTTCAACACCGACTGTCACTTAAATGAGTAAGTCTACGAAGTAGAGCCCTGATCTAAAACGGATTCCTTTGTCTTTGGCATGAAGCACCGACAGAGCTAATTGAAGACGTGCCTGATAGTGTTATCTTTACACTACTTCGTACTTCATACAATACGACCCTTCCATCACCCTCCACTATATAGTGTGAAATTCCCCTAGGCCGCCTCGTTTGCATCGTTGGGTCTAGCCTAACGGCGCAAACTAGTGTATTAGTCGGTGTCGTGTTGGCTAAGAATAGATCGCCTCAAAGTTGATGCGATGTTCTGGGGCTGCCGCTGCCAGGAACAGTAACACTAGCCTAGTTTAGCGCTCTCTCCGCGCCCCTCGTCTCTTCTCTTTGGGTGATTTAATCCCTGTGTGGACTTCTAGTGTACAATGTAGTGTACACCACACTACAAAGTCCTAAGTACGAAGTACACTACCGAGGTAGTGTAAACTCGTGTCGCCTCGATCCATTCAACGGCGCTCGGATTGGGGACCATCCGTGAGATCAGCACATCACTGTTTGCATGAGCAATCTCTCGTCCGAAAGAGCATGGCTACGTCCAAGCGAAGTTTTCAAGGCTTCACGGTATTTCGCCGGCAACCAAGGTGGGGTAATCCCGGTTGTAATTGATGCGTTTTGCTCAGGTCCGTGATGCAATTCGAGCTTTACCAGGCAGGGTCTGGCCCCAGGGTTCCAGGCTCTGAACGAGGCACTGGGCTCTTACTTCGTAGGCCAGGCCAGTCCATTCCATTGATACTGCGAAGTACGAAGTACATAGTAATGCCTCACCATTCCGAACATCCCTGGCAGCTGCACCCAATCCTTCCCATCCTGGGTCACTATTTTCCGAGGCGCAGGGGCGCATCTCGAAGTATTAGTGAGGTCTGGAACAATTTGATCAACTGATCAATCAAATCCGTCCCAACCCCACACCGTTTTGCTCAGTCCTTTTGTCTAATGTTGGATTCACAGATGGCAGATCAGCGGGTTCAATCTTGATGTTTGTCTGGTGAGAAGGAATTGTGAACCATCGACCCGACATTCGATAGCGCCCTGCGCTACACATTGACGCTTGACATTAGTGGAAATAGAACCAATATGCAGTGTCACTGCGAAGACATTGATATCGACCACTCTAAAAAAAAATTATTGGGCACAAGTGGCTGACCCCTGTGTCGATATAGCAATTGATCTATCGATCTTGAGCTTGAAACCGCAGGAGAGTCACATTCCTTACTAACGTTGATGTCCTAAGATCAATGTTGTCTCTCATCGCCTCCACATCCAAGCAAGGTGAAACCCTGTAAACAGGACTGGGGCTAACCTTCCAGATCGGTCCCAAGGATCAAGGTTACCTACTTCGTAGAATACTGTTCAGCCTTGCACCAGAAGACTAAGTACGCTAGGGTTCAATTGATCATCTTTGAAGCACCTCGCAGACTCACAATTGCCCAATCTGTCTTGTAAAGTACGAGGTACTACTTCGTTGTACAGGTACTTGCAGATCCTCACCAACCCAGGGCAGGATCTACTTCGTACGCAGTGATACGAAGTACGAAGTACGAGATACGAAATATTTGGGTCGGCCTGGGACTCGAAGTCAGCTTGGGTCCAACCTTCCGACGTGGTACAGAATGTACATGGTACTTCGTATTTTTGCATCAATAGCTATCCGGAGCATTTGTAAATGTTTTATTATGTTCTGTTCTTGCATGTATTGTGGGACAAACTTGAGGATTTCTTCGTCCCTTCTTACTCCATACGGCTTGATCCTTCTAGGAAACACCGCCACGCCCGCCCCTTTCCCGACAAGAACTCAAATCAATCAGATCAATGATCAGTTGGTCAAGCCTGGATTGAATCTGCATTTTAGCGAGTAGCCAATCCCAAACACCACCAAAGTTCATGCTCCAGCCTCGACCACTCGACCACGCCTGCGCCCCCTTGAACTTTCTTACCCACATTTTCGCGTGCAACGATTCTCCATTATTACCATGTTCTTTCTTGGCACGAGCAGAGCTTAATGAGTGCATATTCCTTCCACTCTCCATCCCTTCACATTCAACCAACATTCCTTAGGACACCTTTTCTCTTAGCTTCGCTCTCGCTATTAACCTAACCTCGACTCGTGTCCCGCACGAGGAGTCGAGGCAGTACGCTTCTCACCGTGCTCCTTTTTTTGGACATTTCCCCCTTCCGACTTGTTCTGATTTCCTGACCGATTCCGAAGCCTCGTTTAGTTGAGCGCCAAATCTCACGCCGCCAAGATGTCGAATGAACTCCCAATTACTGAGAAGCCGGGGGCGCCCGGTTTCTCTCTTCACCCTGGATTTTACATTCTGTACGGACCTTCCTCTTGGACACCTTTTTGGCATCGTCTGGCCTTGCCCGGGCCCGACGAGTGGGGTGTCCGCGTTCCGGACTGAATGCGGACGCGCCTCGAAGACCTGTGGAAAAAAAAAAACTGTCGCTGACAGCGCCATCATCTTTGTAGAAACTGGATTTTCTTTTCGAATATGACTATTCTGTTTAACAAGTGGCTGATTGACACGGCGGGATTCAGTATGTTAATTTTCTCACCCGTCAAAATTAAGCTCTTGACTAACGCGCCATTCCTTAGGATATCGTATGTAGTGTAAAAAACCTCGCCAAGGCAGGCCATCGAGTTTTCTCAGCCAAAGGGGGAAATGGCGATACCCAAACCGCGGCCGGGGACTCTACCCCAGGCGGCTCCAGATTTGGTCGCTAACCTTGAGTCTCTCACTAGCTGTCCTGCTAACATGTTGGCACCTTGTTTTCGCGACCATCGCGACCCAAATCCTCTCTCGGACCACCACCCTCCTCCACGGCCGCAAGAAAGTCAAAATGACAGGCCGCGTGTACCTCCGCGCCGTAGTCCCCATCGGCGTCCTCTACTCGGGCTCCCTCGTATGCAGCAACCTCGTGTATCTCTACCTCAACGTGGCCTTCATCCAGATGCTCAAGGCGTCGGGCCCCATCGCCGTGCTCTTCGTCAGCTGGCTCTGGGGCGTGGCGCACCCCAGCTTCGAAAATGTCGTCAACATCATCGGTATCGCCGTCGGGGTCGCCCTCGCCAGCGCCGGCGAGATTGAGTTTTCGTGGGTCGGCTTCATGTTCCAGTTTGCCGCCGTCATCTTCGAGGCGATGCGGCTCGTCATGATCCAGATTCTTCTATCCGGCGATGACATGAAGATGGATCCGCTCGTTAGTCTGTACTACTACGCTCCTGTCTGCGCCGTCATGAACCTCGTTGTCGGCCTCTTTACAGAGTTCCCGTCGTTCCAGGTGGCAGATCTTGTGCAGACGGGCTTCTTTATGCTTATCCTTAATGCGGGTGTGGCTTTTATGCTCAACGTTGCTAGCGTCTTCTTGGTAAGTGTAAAGAATACTTGATGTCGGGTGTTGTGTTCCACTAGCGCCCATACGACGGGAGCTGCCTTTATACTAACGAGCTGCATAGATCGGCAAGACCTCCTCGCTCGTCCTCACCCTCGCCGGCATCTTCAAGGCCATCCTCCTCGTCATTGCCTCCGTCATCATCTGGAACACAACCATCACCTTCCTCCAGTTCTTCGGCTACTCCATCGCCCTCTTCGGCCTCGTGTACTACTCCCTCGGCTGGTCGCAGATCAAGACCCTATCGGCCGCGACCTCTACTTGGGTCTCCGGCGCGTACGCCAGCGGCTTCAGCGACACCCGCGGCACCCCGCGCATGAAGCGTGGCGTGACCATTGCCCTCGCCGTTCTCATCGGCTTCATGCTCATCATCGGGCTCTCGCGGGGCTCGTCCTCCTCGACTAAGTCCATGCGGTCGCCCGACTCGGAAGGTCGGGGGTCTAGCTGGATGTCTTATCTTGGATGGGCTCAATGATTTTTTCCAATCTCCCATCCCTGCCTGCGTCGGATGGAGCGGCGAATGCGTTGCCTTTTTTCCACGGCCTCTTATTATTATTTCAATTATTTTTTTTTCCTCGACGGATAATTATTTTTTATTTCTATTTCCGGCCCCCCCCCTTTCTTGGGGATGCGACCTTACCCCTCTCCATCATTACCTGGGGGGAGTAAGGTTGGGTAACGACGGAGAGCTCGACACGATCCGGGTGGGAGTGTGTTGACTGGTTGGAATTTTTTTTGTAAAACTTGGCCAACGGAGGGAGTTTTGGGCGTACAAACGTTTGGATTTTCTTTACATTTCTGGAGAAGCACCAGACTTGGAAGGGAACGGATAACTAATGGGCACATTCATAAAGGCGATGTCGCGATTTCTCGATATTTGAAGATCCGAAAAGCTACGAAAGAAAAAGAAACAAAAGGGGGCATACTGGCTTCCCAATGATGTTGCATGGATAGTTTAGACGGGATCTTTGTCGCTTTTTAGAAGAATCTTGAACACGAGAATAGAGTACGGATTTTACGAAGTACTGAGTTGCTCGTTTTTCGACTTTGTCCAGGTCCTAAGGCGTCGATGCCAGGGGGATTCCGCGCATCGGGTCGTCTCCAAGGAGCCGGCGTCGTGCTAAGGCCAGGCCATGCTAAGGGTTGTCCCAAATTCGTTTTAGCCACGCGAGCCATGTGGTAAAGAAAAAAAGAAAGAATAAAAAGAAGGGAAAAAAAAAAAAAAAAAAAGACTATGGCGGAAGGAAAAGAAAAGTCGAAAAAAGAAAGATCAATTGATCAATTAACTGATGCACTAGCCCGGAATCGAACCGGGGGCTAGTCGAAGCTGCGGTTGATGGCAACGACCAATTTTACCACTAAACCACTAGTGCCTGTTGTGCTGTTGTGGTTTCAGGCCTGCTGGTGATGCTAAGCGGGCTCTGATTTGCGTCTGGGTCTTTGAATCTGGATCTCGGCTTGAGTGGTGGGGTTTCTGGAGCTTGTCTACGAAGTAGACCCGACGGTGTTAACACTTCTGGGAGTTTGAAGTCGATGGCTGGTTACATTATTAGATTAACGTCACTTATACGAGAGCAAAATGCTTTAAGACAAGGAGGTGAATTACAAGTAAGTTAAGAAGACTAGAGGAACAAGCAGCCAGTGGTATACAAATGTGTACAAGTGAAGTAGGGAACAGAGAATACAAGACTTGGTCCTCGGTACGCTCCATCACTTCATCTTGTCACCTTACACTTCCTTTCCACTGAACCATGACGACCTCTACTTTTATAATCTACTTCTAACAGTGGCTCTCGTCCTCAACCGTCTTATCCGCACATGTCATCATATTTACGTCCACTACCCTTTTTAACCCTCTGCACCTGTGACGTCATACAACGTCGCCCCTCCTTCCCCAAGAGAAGGAAGCCATTTCTAAAAATGACGGCAATGTGACTGGAAGCTACCCCAAGTTGAGGACTTGACCAATTAGCGAGTTTGGGGAAATGGGGTTCTCTCAGGGAGGGAAGCTTCGAGGTTGCGTCGGTATGAGATGTGTGTGGGAAGGAGAGAGTTGGGGTACTCTTTCGAGTTCCGTTGTAGCATCATGAAGTGTGGGATTATTTGAGAGACATCTCGGTAATCTGGCCCAAAAGGAAACGCTCGACTTGTCATCGTATCATTGATGCTGCTCTTCTGTTCGCTACTATTTATTCCTCGCCTCGAAAACGATTTGCCCGATTAGGCTTTCCCACCATTTGAACCATCATCATCATCTTGCATCTACATACACACGCAACTGGATATCACAAACTCATTGCTCAACAATGTCTCTCACAAAAGCACGCCCGCTTCGTACCCTCACAAGGGCCCGGATCTCCCCACGAACCCCTCTCACGCACTTCCGGCGCAGATACGCTGCCGAGGACAGCAACATCGGCGGCGCGAGCCCGGGGCCTAACGAGTCTCCTCCCAAGAAACCCTCCCCTTTGTAAGCCTCTCTTCCCTCCTTTGCCCCTCCAACATTGTCTCATTAACCAAAAAAAAGGCTCCCCATAACCCTTGCCGTGACAATCCCTGCCCTCGCCTGGTTCTTCTGGGGCACCTCCCGTACAACGCCTACTCCTCCCAAGAAAGCCGCCACGGGCGAAAAGTCTTCGGCTCCAGCCAGTAGGCCGCTGGGTGGGACGTACAATGAGGAGCCCAGCAGGAGCGTTCCTCTCGAGCAACCGGCAGTGAAGGAGGAGAAGCCTGCTTCTACGAAGGCGGTTGCGCCCGATGAGGTGAGGTTGGAGTCTGAGGTATGTTCTGTATTGGGAGGCCAGTAGAGAGAGAGGGTAGGCATGGTGGGAGATGGTCGCTGACAAAGTGTGTAGAAGAAGGAAAAGGAGAATACGTTGACGGGGACGAAGACGTCCGCTTCGGGGATTGAGGATGGGATCTGAGTGGTAGGGGGGATGGGACAAATTGACTCTCGGCTTGGAGAGGGTCTCCGATCGTGGAATTGGCGTCTCTAGGTTGGTAATATACCTACCATTGTCGATGCGGCTTGGTGTGTCGATATGTTGATGTGACGAACTATGGATTGTCATTACTATTTTCCAGTCAAATTGAAACTTACGAGTTGATTGTTTGTGTGTTCCGCCGCCTCTTCTAAGTGCCAGTTCATCTCATCAATGTTAACAGACTTGGGCAGGCATAGATGGAGTTGATACAAGTCTTATCCGGAGTATCTAATTGAGACTGATGAGCCTCTGGGATACAGATACCAACTGGGAAACCTGAAAGTCTTGATGTTCCTATGTCCTCCTTCCAGACATGGTCGCATGCACTTTCCCTTGACATTGCAGCACAAACAGGGTCTTCTTGGCACAGGGAAACAGCATTTGATCTAAGGGGAAGATACTGAGATACTTCAATTAGATGTTGTTCATTAAGTCTGGTCAAAAGCAGACCATCAACTTCTTGACAATATGCTATGCTGCCCTGTCTTCTATGATTCTATCAATCTCAATTCCAAACTTCATCTACTACCCAATATCACCTCCCATCATTAAGCCTCCGCCTTATTGTCCACACAACTATATTTCAACATGTCTTTAGAAGCCACCGTCGACTACGTCGAAGACATCCTCAGCCGACTCCCCCAAGGCACCAATCGCGGCCCGTGGTCCCCCACACTCCTCCGCTTCCTCTCCTTCGCCTGCCCGTTTGTCGTGTTCGCCCGCATCAACCACCGCCTCGACGACCTCGAGGAAGGCGGCGATGGTCTCGGAACACCCAGCTGTGACTGCAACCGAGTCTGCACATTATCATGTTTCCACACATGTTGCTGCTTCCTCTGCTGTTGTGCGTTTTTAAAATCGATTTACATCTACACCGAAAAGGAAAAAAAATTCGAACGCTAACATAAAATGTTCAAAAAGTCTCCATCGGCCACGAACTCGCATGGCAGAGAGAACGAGCCCGCGGCTTCGGCCTCAAAGACGCCGAACGCTTCGAACACTTCAGAGCCTGGTGCATCCCGTGTACGTTCCTCGTCGAGAGCGAGGAGCAGATATACGAGCTCTGCGCCGAGCGAAAGCGGCGCCATCAAGACCTCGGCGGCTACGAAGCCAACAGCCCCATGGTCATGGCGCCCTGGACCGGAAGCGCCTGCGACGATCCCGAGAATCTATGCGGGACGGCGCTCGGCGAGTTTTTGGCCGAGTACCCCGGTGAGGGCGCGGCGGCGGTGCAAAACGGGCTTGGGATTCTTCCGTCGATCGTCGAGCCTTCGCATGATGGGGCTGTTAGGCGGCAGGGTGGCGTCTCGCGGTTTAGGACGAGGTTGGATGATATTGAGGAGGCGAAGAGTTCGCGGGGAAGTGAACATACCCTCAAGACTTTGGACGTGGTCCGGGAGAGTGACAAACAGTCGTCGGACCCCGCGGTCGGCACCGATGCTGATGCTGGAGAGGGTTCTTCCCGGGCGAACCTGGCTGATGTTGGGGGTGTGGGAGCTGCCCTCTTGCTGCTGTCCCGGGCAAGTGCTGCATCCGTGGAGAAGGATGTGCGATATAGACCCCCGTCCAATGTGGTGGGGATCGCTTGGACTCGACCCAGGGACCGCCATTCCCGCTCCCAGTCAAGGTTCTCCAGCGCGGATGAACGGGGAACCGAGGAGATGAGGGTCTCTAGCACTGACGGACGCGACATTCATACCAACCCTGACAATCTAGAGATCAACCCGGAACCTGCACCACCCCAAGAGCAACAGCCATCCCCAGCTTCCAACTCGAAGAATATCCAGTCCGACGGTCGCGACGCCGATATTCCTGCGCAGCTAGCACCGCCACCACCCGTGAGTTCCTCACTGCCGCACACCGGTAGCACCGACCAAGGTCGAAAGGCGATATCTACGGAAAAATCCAGCTATCAAACTGCGCAGGGGGACGGGAACGAGGACTCACAGTCTGGTGAATGGGATGTCAGGATGTACGGTTCCGGGAAGAAGAATAGGGGCAGGAGCGTGAGCGGGAAGGGTAAGGGGTTGCAGAGTCGGAGCTCGAGTGGGCGATCGTTTGTTTCTGTTGCTGAGGGTTCTTGAAGGATGTTCGTTTCTGGTGCTGGGTTGGGTCTTGTTTTTTGGCTTGTGCGGGTGTGGAGTTAGGAGTTGGTTGAGGCTATTCTGGAGGGAGTGAATGAGGACTGTTGGAGGAGTTTGTAGTTGAAACAGAGATAGAACGGTGTCAGGAGTGTAACGGATTAGGAGGTATTGTTAGTTCCAAAGATGGTATTATCTCGAGATTTCTCTATTCCCCTCTACCTGCGCCCTTCTGGGTGTAAGCCCGTCTTTGTATCGTTATCCCTCTTGACCACGAACGCCGAGGCATACCTGGGCCAGCTCAGACTTGCCTCAGCTCCTCATCAAACGTTGGAAAAATGCTCGAGGCAACAAGCCAAGAAACCAAGGATGTCTCGCGCAACCTTACCCCCAAGAGCCAGGCGGAGCCCAGCAGCAGCACATCGGGGGAACGATAGAGAGCCTGGACATAGGTTCTAGTTCCTCCGTAGATTGGCAAAGGTGTTAGCCTTTTCCCTCCTTTTTTCTTCTCTTCTTCTTCTTCTCTTCCGGGTTCATCATCATTAAGGTGGCTTTCGGCGTCGGAAGTCTAAAGTGCCCTCTTGTGGACCTTGTGCTCTTCGACTCTTTCTGCGTCCTCAATAAGCGAAAGAAAAACATGACCGAAGAACATAGCCAAGACCCGAAGGGGGAAAAGAAAAAGAAAAGTGATCCCCAAGAAGAGAAGACAAAGATGCCCACCGAAACACAATCCCGGAAACGAATTTCAGACTTTTTTTTTTTTTTTTTTTTCTTTCTTGTTTCTTTTCCCTGTTCTGAAAAAAAAAGAAGAATCTTCAACTGCGTGTACCTACAAATTGTCAAAACAAACAACATTTGTAAAAAAGACCTCTCATCTGTTTCTAATTCGACTCTCCATTCGGCATATGCTTTCGATCTGGGCTTAGGTTCTTTTCCTTCCAACTCGGCCCTTATGTCAATTTCTCAACTCTCGCTTCTCCTCCCTCCCTTTCTCTTCTAAAGTCAAGAAAGGCGAAGGGAAAAACATGGATAATAAGATGGGGGGGAAAAAACAGAGTCTTCAACACTTCACTCCTCCTAAAGACTATTACACACTTTGTGGAATCCCAGTGCAAAAGAAGGGGGCCGAGTCCTCAAAAAACACCATCCTCTGATGGGCCCTACCGCTAGGATCCAAACCGAGGCAGAAAGGGAAACAAAAGAAAAAAAGACAAAGGAAAAATATAATAAATAATAGCAACCTAAACAAGGCTGGGGTAGAGAAACAACCCGGGGGAGGGGGGAGGGAGATGAGAAGAGCGGAGCGAAACAAAGCCAGGTATTTTCGAGAGGAGTTCGAGGGAAGATATCGAAGAGAGCTTTCGGTTGGGGCAGTTTTTTTTTTCTTTGTTTCTGGGGGAGGGGGGCAAGTTTCATGGGTGTGTGTATGTGTGTATGTATGGTTGGATGTTGTATGTGTGATGCCAAGAAAATGGCTCGTTAATCCGTGGCTTTCATCATCATTATAGTTGTTTCTATCAAGTTTTGTTTCCATATGTGGCTTGGCTGCCCAAGAACGAGGGTTTTGTTTTCTCTTTCTCCCTTTTTTCAGATAGGCACGCCATTTCTCGACACCTGGCCGTGAGTTTGCTCGAATAGAGCGGATGATTTCCTGCACAAAGACTTTCCTCGCTACGCCATGTATCACTCCGCCAAGAGGGAGTGCACAGCGTGGTGTTTCGTCCCGGGGGCTTCGGGTAGATTAGTGGGAGGAGACCCAGTAGATGCCCTCGATCAGCAGGACTGATAGAGAAGCAGCGGTTCGCCGACATTCTCAATCTCGGGAATCGTGCACTTGAGATCAAATGCTTTCGAGAGAACAATCTTGAAGATCTATAAGAACACCATATAAAAAAGGTTAGCGATGCGTTCGAAGGTTGCTGGCGGATGCGAGCCTGAACAGGGCATAGGATCGTCTCCCGAGTCGCGGCACTTAGTTGCTGACCTTCTGGACGTTGATACTGTGACTCGTGCTGCTAAAAATGAGCGCAGCACGCATCGCCTTGGCAAATCGCCGGGCCTGGAAAAGCTCCAGTTAGCAGGGGAATTCCTACAACACCCCAGTTCTTTCTTGAAACAAGACCAAACAAAGGTGACTGGTGACTATCGCCTTACTTGGTTTGAAATCTCCTCTTGGTCCTCGCGAGGAAAGTTGACAAAGTGGTCATACTTGGTTCCCACCAGGATGGGAATGGCCGTCTTGTTGAAACCACGGCCCTGACGATACCACTCCTTGATGCTGTTGAGGGTGCTCTTGCGTGTCAAGTCGAACATGAACAAAATGGCAACCGCATCATTACATACGAGTGGCAACATGTTGACGAACTCACGCTGGCCGCCCAAGTCCCAGATGGAAAAGGTAATCTCCGTATTCCGGATGCTAATCGTCTTCTCCATAAAGTTGACGCCGAGAGTTTGGATGTAGTCCTCGTCCCAGCTTCCCTCCACGTACTTGACCATCAAACTCGTCTTTCCGATCTGGGCATCGCCCACCATGCCAACCTTGATGACGACGTGGTCTCGGCTCTTTTGCTCGCTCGGGCCGGCTCGGGACGAGTATTCCGGGGGATAGCCCTGAACGTTGCGGTCGCCGCCACCGGCGGAGAGACGAGAGGCGGGTCGCGATATGTTGGTCGGCGCTAGCGGGATAGGCGGGGTGGCATATCGGTTCGTGGGATCTATACTATCTTCGGGTCTGGGCGAGTTGGAGAGGCCCTGGTCGAGAGACTGGCTATGCTGGTGATGACGGGTATCTGTCCGCGCGTAGCCGTTGTTCTGAGCGCCGCCGCCACCGCCAATATGGGGAGAGCCCTCAATGCCGCCGATAGTGTCCTCATGGGGATCGTGCTGGGTTGGGGTCTGATCGTGCTCCATGGTGTCTAGAGCGTCGTGGAACTGGGCCGGAGACCCGACTGATAACGTTGAGGAATCCACGGTGACGAAACTAGTAGCGAACGGCGGGTTTGGGGTGTTGGGAGGGTCGTTGTCGGAAGTGAGGGGAAGAGTAGCAGGCTCCTTGACAGCTCCTCGACAGTCGTAAGGTTAGGCTATGAGTCGCGGCCCCTAAATATCCCGGAGTCCTATCCTTTCTCTAGCGAGGTTGTCGCCACTACGCTGGCTGGGGAAAAAAAAAAAGAGATCGTTAGCGATACCGAAGGGAGAACAACAGCGGAGCCGACAGAGAAATAATGAGCTGAGACAAGGGGGCCGGGAGGGAGGGTTCAAGCCCCAAGCCTTGGGGAAGGCATGAGAAGTGACCGGTCAAGATTATCGCCAATGGCCCATTGGTGGGGTGTAGGAATCTACGGCAGGCGCAGCTCTGAACCGAGTTGGGCTGGAGTCGTAGTAGTAGTTCGAGGCGTGGGAGGTGATGTAGTATGGACTTGTGGAGATGGGAAGAGGACTGGGGAGGTAAGGATCATCATACCTTGCCTGCCGCTCTACTTCGAAGGCGTCGTTGGTCGTTTTTGATATTTGTTCCGTCGATGGCAGTCAGTGAGTGTGGGCCTCCACCAGGGGAGGGGGCTGTAGTGTCGGCGTTGAAGCCTAGAAAGACATTTGGTAGTGCGGCGTAGTTCCTGCTGCTTGCAAAGGGCTCGACGCTGGTGGGATGGAGACGTACTTCGTACGTTCGGTAGGGGCGCGGTCGAGGACACTTGAAGGTTGCAGGTTGGGGTTGGTGAAAATAAGCGTGATTCGGTGGAGTCGGTTGGTTGCAAGGCGACAATTTGGCAATTTGACAATTTGGAGGACAAGAGTGGTGAGGACGAGGGGAGGTGGTGGAAGGAAAGAGCGAGTTTGCACAGGTATCGTCAAAATTAGGACGTATCTCTCAGTCTCAGTCCCCACGCTACAATTTACACAATTTACTTCGTACAATTGGACGTATCCAATCCTAACGGAACATAAGGAAGGGACTGTCTAGCACACCGTCTCGACTTGCGGCTTCCCAGACTGCCCTTCAATTAAAACGGCCAGGCCGCAACAGAGCAGGAAACTAGGTCTGCCAGCTGGCCGGGCTGCTCCGAAGTACTCTATAACACTCCGCCGGTCGTAATTTATGGTACGGTTACTGACGAGGGGCAGATTGATAGCACGGGCTATAGCCACAACACACCAGTGCAATGCCAGCATTTTATTACTTATTACAGGCTTCAACACTGGCTTTTTAGTGGTCAAACCGTTCAGTCTCATCTCCGCTAGCGCCGTCAAGGTGCTGGCAACGGCCTGACATTGGTCGAGAGCCGTCAGATGGGGGGTGCCATGGTCAGGGACGGAGAGGAACGGAAAGGCTGTTATTAAAGTCGAAGATGGAAGAAACATCACCGGACATCTTTCCGTTTGATTTCATCGCGGGGGGGTCGAAAAGACAAAGACACAGGGTATTTGCTTCATGATTCATGCTATTATCGAGGTTTACGAGCAAGGTCAGACCTCAGACACACTGAGGGTCTTACCGTTCGCGACCAAGATCTGACTGTATTTTGGGTCGTGAGGGGAACGGTTGGTGGGATACATGGTTGCACCAAGGCGAGTGAGAAGATGGGTGTGTTGTGTGTTGTGTGTTGTGTGTTTGTATTGATCCAACTCTCCTTGTCCCGACTTCAACATTGGGGCGTTCGGATTTGCTCCCATCAAATGATCAATGCATTGGTGAGTGTTGCAGAGCCTCAGAGACCCAACTGAGCAACAGTCGGCGATCGTCCACTACGAAGTACGCATGAGGACTGTACCAAGACTTGACTTGAACGAATTCCCAAAGTGGACCCTATTCTGCTCCGAGTTGATCCATTGTCCATTACGGTTCACCTAACGGAAACACATTTCCTCATCTTCATTTGCAAAACTCTGTCAGGCGTGAGGTGAGGGCCCAGCGTTAGCGTTGAGTGGCTGCAGGTAAAATCCAACGTGGGCAACGCGAGACGCGTGAGAGTTAGATTGGCGATTCAATGCTGCAAATTATGACCACCCCGAAGAAAGTTGAAGTCTCGAAAGGAATATATTCTTATTCCCCAATATCCGCCAGAAAAGAAGATAGATGCTTTTCTTTTTCTCTCCTCCATCGAGTCAAATTTACACGTTTATTTTCGACGTCCTGGGGACTTTTCCCGTCGAATACAGTCAAAATAAACGATGGGTAGGAAAATGAGCCCCTGGTGTATATTTCGTCTTTTAACTTCCTTTTTTTTCTTGTCCCTCTCCCCAAACAAATTCCTTTTGTTTATTTGGAAACGACGGATAATATCAAATCTGAGCCACACACGTCCACACGTAGCGACGCACCACTCGCCATCATCCCATCATTTGCCGTCCGACGTCCGATATTGCAGCGCTTCAGCTCCAATTTGTCCCAACTTGTTCTTGTTATGCCACACCTTGACCCTGGACGATATCACAAGCTTGTTATCTTATCTGGTTTTGGTTTGTCCATTCAAGTAAATATTGACCATGTTGGTTACCACACAACCTGCCAGGGGAGCCTCCAGTTCTGGCCAAGCTCCAAGTTTCCCCCACCGTAATCGTCTTACACCGTAAATTAGACACCACATCACATAAAGGTAGTTTAGAAGGAGGAAGTCGACTAGAGCATGTCGTCCGGAGCATGTCGTCCAGAGCATGTCGGGGGGGCTCTGATAGCTTTGGGATGACGCATCAACGCGCCTGGCCAAAGGAGTAGCTCGACGGCGCGTCCTGCCCTCATGTTATGCACCTTTTCCCGTCATGCAGGTGCTGACATGTCATGCCCCCCATGCCATGACGAGCCCAATCCTTAGGGCCTCTTTTTTGCGCAAGGTACCCTCCAGAGGCTCTTGGAGTCCAGGCTCACTCGCCCTTGACTCAAGGGTCTAGACTTGTCCAGGAGGAGGAAAGGGCGGGTTTCCATGTCCGCGGGGCACACCAGAATCTTCAACTTTCCCCGCAGCGCGCTCTCGGTCCTGATTGGCCCACCATTCCCAGCCAATCAGAACCTCACCCACCCTCGATGCACTGCTGGGTGACTCTTTCTGGTTGGTTTCTGGGTTGTGCTTTCCATCGGCCCACGGGCAACGGATAACTCCGGATGACTAAAATGATTCCGAGCTTTCTTCGTTGCTTCCAAAGATCACCGCCGCTTGTGATAACTGAAATCCCAACCAATTCGAAGGTCATGTCATTGTAACTTTGCACTCCCATCCCGTCCACTGTCCATATCGTCCACAGATACCTCGACAATTCTCTTCACAATGGCGTCAATTGCTCGATCCCTGAGGGCAGTGAGGCCCGCCACTCTCTGCAAGACCGTCCCCGTACGGACAATCTTCCGCGCGAGGGCCTTTTCGAGCTCCCCAGTCGGTAAGAGGCCATTTCTCCCCGCGAAAAAAAATACATCCTCGGCCCACCCGAGATAACCCGTTCAAACAACCAGACAAGACGGAAACGGGGGGAAAAATCGAAAATACTACCAGAAAGAAATACCCAATTCGCTAACCACGACCTTGCTACGCAAAATTGAATACAGTCCTCGAAAAGCGCTACACGAAAGATCACGAATGGATCGACATTAACCGCCAGAAGCTGACGGGCGTCGTCGGCATCTCTGAATACGCCGCCGAGGCCCTCGGCGACGTCGTCTACGTCGAGCTCCCCGAGACCGACGGCGACTGGGTGTCGGCCGGCGATGCCATCGGCGCCGTCGAGTCGGTCAAGTCCGCCTCCGACATCAACAGCCCCGTCAAGTGCAAGGTTACCCAGGTCAACACGGCGCTCGAGGAGAAGCCTTCCATCATTAACCAGGTGCCCGAGGATGACTCGGCTGGCGGTGGCTGGCTCGCCAAGGTCGAGGTTGATGAGTCGAGCTTGGCCGAGTTTGATGCCTTGATGAGCGCTGAGGAGTATGCTGCCTTCTCCAAGGAGGTGGCTGAGGACCACTAAGAAGGGGTTGTGTGAGGGAGAGGAGGGGTGACAAGTGTGGTTGTAGGACTTTGCTGTTTCTCTTTTTGGTTCTTCTGGTTAGAGCAAATCATGCATGAGGGAAGAAATGCATCTGAGAAAGTCATTTTTAGAACAGGGGAAATCATAAGGGCAAACCACTTGGGCTGCGAATGCAATTGCGGTTGTGATGGTTGTGTGTGAAAGAACGACATGGTCTGACATTGCCTTGGTGTGATGTCTTGCGCATACGTCTTGGCACAACCAGGACGGATGGCTTCCGGCGTCTTCTCCGGGGCCATCTCCTCGAAGGGGTATGTATGACGAGACTCGCGGTCTGCCTCCATGATGAGGGAAAGCACTGTCTAGTTGGTCTCGCCCAACTTGTTTGCTTCAGCCGGGATCATGGGCATTTGCGCGCAAACTTCTCACCCATGCGCACCTTCCTCATAGCCCGCCGAGCTCCCGCAATAGCTTTATAGGCAATGATTCGGAAAGCACTTCCAACCGAGCAGCTCAAGCAGGTAACACTGTGACCAATGGCCAAGTGGTCCATTGGAGCGCTCAGAAGGTTAGAAAATTGCAATTTTCGTAGCTCGCGGCAAGCAATCAGGAGTTCGATCCTGGGAGCGCGCCTGCGAGCGAGCTTTTTTGCCCTCCCCCACCCCTAATTTTTCTTTCTCCTTTTTCATCCCTCTTTATCATCCCTTTTTCCCCCTATCTCGCTTTGAATGTAATGTTTATAATGTTTCTGAAGGGCCTTGGCTTGACGAGGAGTAATCCCTTTCTCTGAAATGAAAAAATAATGGAAAATACCTTCGTTTCTCTTACATGCCCTCTCCCTCTCCTAGTTAAGGTGACCTTGTCGAAAGGTAGTTGACTTCGTTACATCCAAAAAGTTCGGTTTTCATTCTTCAAGTCAGAAGTGTACGACACTCTTCTCCGCTTCACTACTCCTTTTGGACCCGACACGCACCGCCGTCGATCCTTAATCGGCCTTACTACACCCGTCACGTTCCCTCGGCCCTGTTTTCTCCTTCCTCTTTCTTGCTCTTCCCTTTCCCGGTATGACCGTCGTGAGACCCCGCAGCCAAGGAAGCCCTCAACCCTATGGTACGTTGAGGTTTCGGAGCGTGGATTAACAGCTTCATATGTCCTTCTAGGTTCCTTGGTTTGGGGGCTGGCATGTGTCCCTAACGCACGGGTGTTTTGTGAGATGCCGTCGGGAACTCTCTGACAGCTTTCTTTTGCCGGTGCGGGCTCGGGTACTACCCAACGTTGGTAGCTCCGTCGTTCAGAAACTGGCGGTTTGTCGTTACAAGAGAAGTCTGCCCTGTCGAGCTGATGGTGGAAAATGACAAGATGGGACGAATATCTCGCCACCAGCAGTCCGTATGCATGATGGTTTCTCGCCTGTGACGCCTCGCAGAAATGGGGCCGAATCTCATGAACGGGACCTGATATTAGCATCTCATCAACCATGTATGGCGCTTCGATCTCGAGCACCTTCCTCTTCTCTCTACCTCATCGCGAACTCATACGGTTCGGCATTTCCTTAAACTCCCCTAGTCGTATAGAAGAGGCAGCGGGTCCAGGACTTTTTCAGTCAAAATGTTTGCCCGTCTTAGGCTCCTCATAAGAGCCCGTTTGCTAGAACTTACTGGGCAAAGAACGATCAATGATAGGGGAAAAAAAAATATTGACGGCTCTCGGAAGTCCCGACCTTCTGTGCGTCTGTCCTCGTCCATGTCCGCCCCTCTGTAAGACGTGATGACGACGCTTCTCGCCGAATCTTGGAAGAAACCGGCGAGTATCCCCTCCGTCATGTTTGCACTTCCCGTACTTAGGTGTTGCAGGCTCTAGCTCTCCTTCCAATGGCTCGAGGTATATAAACCCCCCTCTTCAAGGTCTAATCCATAACCCTACCTACCTTGGCTATCCCAATCAAGCCATCTTCTTGTTCTAGGGGGCTTCATTGATATTCTCCGAAACTACCCATACACACCACTCTCTCAGAGTTCGAGAAGCAGACCGTCACAATGGGTCCACGCCTCAACCTCGTCGGTGCCACGCTCCTATTTGGCCGTGCGCTCTCGCAGCTCTCATCACCAATACCGACCCCAGCATCCAGCCATATACCGGCCTCCACCAGTAGCGACTCTGGATGGGGCTGGGACGACTGGGGTGATTGGGCCAGCACGGCTACCTGGTGGCCTTGGGACTGGCCCGACTGGATCCCGGGTGCCAGTGACAAAACGTCCAGTGCGACGGAGGCCTCCACCGCATCTAGTACCCTTGGAGCAGACTTCTCCCAGACAGACGTCGTGGGACAAACAACGAGCACCAGCTCGGGGGTTGACGAGCCGACGACGTTCCCGACCCCGGACGTGCCCATTCCGGAAATTCCTTTCCCTACGTCTTCTGGCGTGTCTTCCGCGTCGGGCTCCTGGGAAGCCTCGGGGGCAACTAGCGCCCTCGGCGATCCCGCATTTGGCCCCGAGTCGTGGGGTTCTTCGAGCATCCCTAGCGTTACGGACACTCTAACTGGCAGCTCTACGTTTTCCGAATCATCGGTCCCTGAGACGACAGAGGAGTCCACGTCCTGGCGCTTCCCCTGGGACCCACCCGCGCCTTCCAGCCCTGACGTGCCGGACTCTTCAGGTGTCCCCGATCCGTCTTTTACCGAAGCGCCGTTTCCTGGTGTTCCTGACATCTCTTCAGCAGCCTCGGCTACTGTTTCGAGCCCCTTGCTTCCCTCATTCACCGAGGCCCCGATTCCAAGCTTTCCTGATGTTTCCTCAGAGGAGGCTTCGGTCTCGACCTCGGATGTTGGTCTAAGCTTGTCGGACATTTGGATATCAACAATCACGGTGACGGTCTTCCGGTCCGACTTTCCTTGGGTTCCGGACAGTTCGGCGGGGCCGTCTTTCACGGAATTGCCAGAACCAAGCTTCTCGTTTCCCCCGCCACCGATCTGGAGCACGGATGCCATCTGGTCGGACGAGGTTGGGACTACAGGCTGGCCGGCAGATGTCTCGACAGACCAGGTCGCGAGTGCGTCAGCAAGGGGGACCGCCTCTGCCGAGGACGCCAGCACCATCCCCGGGCCAGGTACCATCTCAGGGTCTTCTCCTAGCTCCTCGAAGGCCCCTTGCCCATTCTTCCCTCCCGAGTCGTCTTGGCCACCCGCAATCCCGACAGGATCTTTTCTCACGGTGTCCACGAAGCCATCGGGCATCGCATCGGATACGAGCTCTCTCCCCCTTTCCTCCCTAACGGAAGTCCCTTTCTTCTCCGATATCCCCGAGGCGTCCGGGGTCCCTGACTGGCCGCCCGAGGATTGGCCTCCTGAATCCGCCTCGGACTGGTTCCCGGGCAGTCCTCCCGGTTTCACTACTAGTATCGAGGCACCGAACTGGTCAAGCAAACTCGCCACCATCCTTCCGATCTCGGATGAGTTCCCTCCCGCCGCGAGTGAAGTGCCTTCGAGCTCGCCCCTCTCGAGCGATTTCCCGCGAGTCTCTCATGATCCTAGTTTTTCGACTGCCGTGTCGCGGACGGACTTTCCACACATACTGGAGCGACGACGGGCCTTGGACGCATCCGTGCCGGCCCCAACTGAGGCCTCAAGCCACTCGAGACCTAACCGCTTGGCAAGATGTGAATGCGGCCAGACGTACTTCGGTAAGAATTTCACTCTTGCTTCTAGCCTTCAAAATGCCCTATAACTATCTTGCTACGCATACTGACCTGCGATATACAAAGGCATGTCTTGCTCGGAATCACTCGTAGAGTTCTGTGCCTCTGGCATCCACATGTGTAAGAATGGTGACCGCCACATGAGGCCGAGCCAAGCTATGTTCCGCTGCGAATGCGATGAGCAGACGGGCCAGCAGTCGCTGAAGTTGCAAGCCGTGGCTAGATATGACTCTGCTCGGGATGGGGGTTATGATTACCGCATGTGGCACGATGAGGATGATGGCGACGACGGCGATGATTACGATGGTGAGCTAGGTTGGGACGATTGGGAGGAATGGGCGATGAAGTGGGCGACCCATCGCTGAGCGGTATTAAGTTGGCAAGGCCTGCATAAAATATTAGAGGGGACCTGGAAAAGAGCGAACCACCTTGCGGTGAGGATGGAAAGGCAGATTGATCAATGCTTGTGATAAGGGAGGCTACACTGTATAGGTGTTGGATTTTATTCCTGTTGGCCAAGTCTTGGCTCCCGGTTGCTTTTCTTTCTGCTTTTTCCCTTCTCAACCCTTCCACGTTCTCTTCCCGGCTTACATCAATGTCCATGCTCTTTACTTTAATTCTCACCCGTTCCTATTTTCCTTACTTCGGCCCAAGCATTCTCGTTTTTCCCATGGTAAGGAAACCAAGCCTGGTATAGACTGAGGATTTTGAGTTTGGACTTGACTCGTTTTCTTCACATCCTACATTGTTGCAATGGCTACTACCAAGTACAATGGCTGCTAGAGCCACGTAACCGAGCCTCTTTCGCGGTTGGCAATATTCGGCCTATGACTCAAGAAGTTACGAACCAGTGGCTTCCCGATGGGTAGAATCTATCTCGAGAAGCCTCATCTGGAACGATGAACGATGCTTTGTAGAAGGTCGCTTGGAGGAGAAATAGCAACTCGTTGGTCGTAAAAGAACCTGCCAATGTACGAAGTAGTACGGGCAACATTGCTTCGTACTGATAATGGGAGCTGAACCGTTGATCAGAGCAGAGAGCAACGGTGCGATTTGTTCTCAACATTGCTCGGTTCGACAACGATCGAGTCGTCTCCGGATCTTTGAGCAGGCATAATCCAGAGACTTGCATCGTCCCAGCTCTCGAGCCTATGAGGAGAGAGGAACGCGAAGCTGTCGCGTGTTAAATAGTGGAGCCCCATAATCCCCCCCTTTTTCGCCTCTTTTGTTTGTGATAAGCTTGATCGGAGGGATGAATGCTGAATGCTGCAGATCATGTGGCGGCAGAGATGATTTTTATTCCTGCAGCCAGTCAAGGTCGCGATCCGGGGGGCGCGAGGGGGAAAACGCCCGTCCACGGGAAGCAAGGACTGTGTCATGGTGGTGATTCGGCCAGACACGACTCGATATCAACGGCTGTGGAGATTGATGGCGTTTTGGAGGCGTATATTGGGTGCGCTAAAGTGTACGAAGCAAGTCAAGGTCTGGCTGGATCGGGCAAGACGATGGGGTCATCTTCATTCGTGCCACCGCTTGCCAAGATGGGCGATATTGATAGACTAGAGAGGAGAGCGAGCGACGCCGGCTTGACTGGGATTTGACTGGCTTGGCCAACGAGGCCTTGGTTTGCACGAAATACTTCGTAGATGCAACTTTGATGGCATCAAAATCCAACATGGGTGAAGATTCATAGAGCAATGGTGAATCAATGGAAGGTTGGAACTGCCCTAATATTTTCGTAGTGTACTTCGCAGTCTTTGTTGAGGAAGGAACATTGGAATTGACGAAGTAATTATTGTAAGTCCCCCAAGAGACCCTGGTCAGCTTAAACCAAGGACGAGAAAACACCCATAGTACTTCGTCATATACTTTGTACAATCCGAACAAATTCAATGTCCTGTTTCTCATGTTTCTCATGTTTCTTCATTCTCATCCTATCATGGAGGAAAAACAACCAAGTTACAAAACTACTTGTGTAATATTTTGATGGAAATCTTGATGTCGTCTCTTGCTCGTCTTGCCCCCGCTCTCAGATATCAAGGTGGTAGCATCGTGCATCTATAGATAAAGGCCATAGTCATCAATGACCTCGCAGTTGTAGTTCCATTGCAGGTCCCGAACTCCTGTCGTACGGTTTTTACTCCAGGACGTCCGTTTTCGCGACCAGCGTTGTCGTGCCCCGGCCCAAAGAAGGTAAAGAGCCCACCCGCGATTCCCCTCGAACCGTTTCAGCCTTCTTGGCTCAAGGCATGAAACCGATCCAACTCCATTGTGCTGCCGAAGCCGTGTTGAATAGAGACCCAGGTACATTCGATGGTTGGAATGAGCCATCATCCTTCACAGCTGGCAGTGTCTCTCTCTGTCCCCTATGAACTAAGTTGTTCCGCTCAGGGTCTAGCCAGGCACCGCTTGCACGATGCATGCGCTGATGCATGCACTGATGCATGTAGAGCAGGTACGGTACCTTGCTGGTGGTTTAGTGTCATACTTGCACCTTGTACGTAGTGCCACTTTGCGATGCAGGAGTACGAAGTAACTAATAACCATAGCGGCTTGGCTAGTGCTATGGAGTGATATAACCCCGCTGATCAATAGTGTAATTACTGCACTTGAGGCCAAATTCTCCGCGAGTAATAGTGCATGCAGGTACGAAGTCCGCCAATTTGAGTCTTCCCCTGAATTGATGAAGCAATTGATTTCTTGTATTATTGTGCATTATTTGTACCAGTTCTCCGTGCTGGCTGGCACTGGTCACCACCACATTGGACCCTTGTAAGACTCCGTCCTGCCAGACCGCCAGACTGGTACCACCCTGAACATCCGTATCAGACCAATTGATCAGTACGAAACTACAACTATTACGAACTACGAACTACTACGTACCCACCACAACAAGCACAGACAGAGCCTTCTTCAGGGCTGTCGTGAAAACTTCAAAGCTCGACCCCCTTCGGATCGTGACTGTCCTGTCTGGGAGGCGGGTACTGTGGGTTTCCAGGACAAAGACGTACTTCGTACATTCTCGACTTCTCTTTTACCACCAAGTTTTTCCTTCGACCCCGAATTCTTTGTCTCCGAATCTCGACCAATCTCTGCGACTCGAGTTACTTTGGGCCTTGTCTCCTCCTCGCTCTGCCTTGACCTCCGACTCTGCCACACGAACCCTCTCCTCCTGCCGCCGAAATCTCACCATACCACACCACCCTACACGAGCTGAGTCGAAGCCGAGCCACGAAAGACCGAGGCGGGCTGAAAAATAACAAGAACCCATCCCCGACCGATAAGAGAGGACCTCGGCGAGTTGCTGTTGAAAACACGCCTACGGAAGCTCCAAGTTCCTCGATCCGAATCACCCCTAACTAAACTATACGGACGTTTTCTCACCGAATCTACACATTAAAACTCTTCATGGCATACCGTACTCTCTTCATTACCGCGAGGCGATAGTCGGATTGCGACGGCCCGGTCTTCTTTCTCTCTCACTGGCGGTCCTTACCCCGGACGGCCCTTGAACAGGACCTAGACACACGTCTCACATCCCCACCTCGCGATGGAGTCTTTCCTACTCAGCGGAGGAGGAACGACCTGGCAGACACCCGTCCAAGCAGAACCCGAGCAGTACCAATATCAATACGGCACCACCGGCTACAATGTCCCCGACCCGATTACGACCCCCACAAAAAGCAATGCCGGCGAGTCAGGCCCAACGGTCGCCGGCGCGGTCCCTGCCGCCGCCATGGAGAACAAAAGCAATAATAGCTACAGCATAGCGCAGTCCGACGAGACACACGACTCCATGGTCACCATCCCTCTGTCCGGCCCTCCCTCGCTCGCCATCGATACGAATATCCCCGTCCCGGTGGGTCCGAGCTGGTTGGGTCGCAATGTCGAGACGATAGAGCATGTGCCGGACGTGGATACTAATGGTTCCAATGACTCGGTGGTTGAGGCTTCTGAATATAACGATGACGTTAGGCTGGGCAGTGAGGATGCGCAGGATGATACTACCCCGAAGCAGGAGGATTTAGGACGGAGCCTCGAGACTGAGCTGCAGCAGTCTGAACAGTTGGACGATGAGATCGATGCGGTGGATAGGAACCTGAATACCCCTACACCTACAACACATACTCGAGAAGCTTCTGTAAATTGGGACGAATTGCAGAAGACGGAGGATGAGCAGCCCAAGGACGAGCAAACCGAAACCGTAAGGGAGCACCTTCATCCCTATCCCTCGCATACAACATGAGAAAGAAAAAAATCCGAAATTAGGATTTACCGCTAACACTTCCAATCTAGTCTACGAATCTATTACGTGCCAGGCTGGAACAGGAAAACGCAAAGCTAGAGGAGAGCCCCAAGAACAACCGAATAGAAGCAATCAAGCAGCGAGACCCCCCACAACAACAACGACCGACTCCCCCCTCGATATCCCAGCTCAAGCGGATGGTCAACGGCCCTACGCCCCAAGCCCTCCGATACTCCATGCTCCCCCCGCCCCCGATGACCGACCTCGAGTTCTACGCAGCCCTCGTAAAGGACTATCAACAAACCGCCGAGCGCCTCCCGACCTTACTAACGAATAAGATACGTAAAGGCATACCGCCGCCCTTGCGCGGCGTCGTCTGGCAAAGCATATCCGGTGCTAGGGACCCGGCGTTGGAAGAGCAGTATGACCGCCTGCGCAGCGAATCGAGCCCCGTCGAGCCCTTGTTCAGCAAGGAGCTCGCGCGGAGTTTTCCCGGCGTCGACATGTTTCGCGAACCCGGTGGCGACGGGCAGCGGATGCTCGGCCAGGTGCTCAAGTGCTTGAGTATTTACGACCGCGAAATTGGGTATTGCCAGGGGTTGGCTTTCCTGGTTGGGCCGCTGCTCATGCATATGCCTGACAAGGCTGCCTTTTGTGTCCTTGTACGGTAAGTACCAACCGATTGTCTTTTTTTTTTTTTTTTTTTTTTTTTTCTTTTTTTCTCTTCTTTATTTTCTTTTTTTCAGATGGAAGGGAGAGAAGAAGAAAGAAACCCAAAAAGAAAACGAAGGACCCATTCCCTTGGGTTTTCGGATTGATGTTCGCGGAGTTGGCAGAAAATGGGTCGAGGGGTGACCCTGCCAGGTTCCTTTTCATGAGATGCTTCATCGAGTCTTTTTTTTTTTCCTTTCTTTCGCTAACAAATGCGGCCAGATTGATGGAACGATATGATTTGCGCAGCTGCTTCCGTCCCGACTATGCAGGGCTACACCTCCGGATCTACCAGCTTCGCTCGCTGCTGCGGCACAATCTGCCCACATTGTCGACCCACCTCGATGATCTGCGAGTTGACCCGTCCTACGTTTCACAGTGGTTCCTCGGCTTCTTCGCCGTAACCTGCCCCCTGCCCATGCTGTTTCGCATCTACGATGTGCTCCTGGCCGAGGGGGCCACCGAGACCTTCATGCGCGTGGCCCTGTCCTTGATGCGCCGGAACGAGTCCAGGATCCTGGCCTGCACCAGGGCCGAGGACGTCGTTCACTTTCTCCTCTCGCGCGGCATTTGGGATTCTTACCATTACAACGCCGACGAATTCGTCCAGGATTTTATCAGCCTAAGCGGAGAAGTTGGCCGCGAGAAATTACTTCAATTGGAAATTAGCTTTAAGGAATCGCAATTACCATCACCATCATCATCACCACCACCACCACCAGTAGTAGTACCATTACCGAACCAAACAACGGTAGTCGAGTCGGGATCGGCCCATGTCGGCGACACGAGCAGTAGTGCGAACGCGGCGCGAGCGTCGGAGGATATTAGTCTTGTCAACGCAGCAGCTTCGAGGTTCCTGGGACGCGCGTCACCTTCTTCGTCGCCGTCGTCGTCGTCGTCCAAGCCGGCGAACCTGAGCCCCGGGCTCAGTGCGCCGTCGACGCCGGTGACGATGCTGCGGAGGAGCGGGTCGAAGCAGAGCTTGGCGTCGACGCTCAATTCCATGGAGGCAAGCTCCGTCAGCGTCGTCAGTAGCGCGTCGACCGGGGCCACGAGCGTGTCGAGCCAGTCGTCGTCTTCTTCTTCTTCGGATAGTATTAAGGACAACCGGTTGTCCTCCCCGTTGGCGGGCGGCGGCGGGAGCAGCGACGAAACAACAACGTCAACCGTCGTTGCCGTCACATCCGCCGCCGCCGCCGCCGCCGCTACCACAACCAGCAGCGCTGCCATTAATCGCAGTGGTAGTAGTGCAGGCGGCAGCAATACTACAGAGCGCCCACCGCCAGTCTCGAAGAATCCGTCGGAGGAGAAGTACCTGCACGACCAGATCGAGGACCTGCTTATGGTCCTAAGCGAGCTGCAGCGGAACCAGGCCCTCCTAGCAAGCCAACTAAAGCAGGAGCAAGCCGAGCGCGCCGAAGACAAAGAAGTCGTCCGGGTGCTAGCCAACAGGCTCCGATCGGGAGGCGCCATCGTCGTCGACACGGGCACGGGCGCCGCCGAGCTGCAGGCCGTGGAGGAGAGGTTCGGCATCTACCAGGGCCAGGACGACGGGCTGTCCCCCTTACCGTCGAAGACGCAGCTCTACGAGGAGCTCACCGAGGCCAAGGAGAAGCTCGCGGCCGCCGTCGCCGAGTCGCAGCAGTACAGCAGGCGCATCTACGAGCTGGACCAGGAGGTCGCGAGCCTCAAGCAGACGGTGCGTGAGAGCCACGCCCACGTGCGCACGCTTCATCAGGAGAAGCAGAGGCTCGAGAAGCAGGTGCATACTATGCGGACGCGGGCGTCGGCGGCGTCCAACAACAGCAGCGAGGGCGTTTTCGGCGTCGTATCGAGAGGCCGGATGGATGGTCCTGGTGCTGGTGTAGGTGTCGGAGGAGGTGGGGTAGCAGGAGGAGGGACGGGCGGCGATGCGCGCATGTCGATGCTGGGGAATGGTTTAAGGGAATTTAAGCTCGGCCGGAGCGGGTCACCTCCTTCCTCGGGGCCCTCAGGGTACAACCGCCGGACGTCGTCGCTCGCTCCATCGGGCAACAACAACAACAACAACAACAATAATAATAGCCAAAACAACGAGGATACGCTCCTCCGCGAACTCGTGCAAGCGAAGACGGCCGAGGCGATCGCCAAGGAAGAGGCCGACGAGGCGAGGCAGAAGCTCGACGCCTTCAAGAGGGCGTACGGCATCCCCTCCGGGGAGAATCCGCCGGCGTTAGGGGCCGGAAGCCTGACGGTGGCGAGCGCGGCGCAGGCGGCGCAGACGGCGGGGCAGGCTGCCATGGGGATTTTGGGGAGGTTTGCGGCGGCGGCGGGGACGGATTCGGGGAGTAAGGGGACAGTTGGGGGGAGCGG